>DWHO01000066.1:0-29174 GCA_018247575.1 Eurytides lysithous rurik | reverse complement strand
CGCGCGCCCCTTGCTCTCACGGTTTTGGAGAAATCAAGTGTTGCTATTTGCAAAAATTTTTGGCCCACCCTATATTTAAAAATATATAAGTATGTATATCAGTTGTCTAAGTACAGGCTCTGCCTAGTTTGGGATCAGATGGCAATGTGTGAGATGTTCCATTATTATTATTATATTTCTATAATTATTTCGTGGACAGAATTGATTTTAAATCATTATAGGATGCGAGTTACGACAGGAACAGCTCCTGTCGTAACTCGCATCCTATAATGATTTAAAATCAAGGCCTGTCCCCAATGATGATAAACACGCCAATCAAATTTACATACAATATTGCGTGCAATACCCAGACGCATCAGACGGAGAATACTTAGAAATTGTATCATATGAATTGTCAAGTGGTCGCAAAATTGTTGGCAGAGCTAGGAGAAAGACAATAGACGATAGTTTGTTGTGCTAAACACATTGCATATTTAATAATTCTATTTTACAAACTACGGGTAAGTCTCAGTTAATGTTGCAACATTGGCTGTTGATTTGTTCAAACAGCAGGACGATTACATCGCACCGAATTATGATTTCATGTTCGCCCACCTCATGCCGTTGGAAATAGCACCTTATACACTTCGGATAGATAAAAATATCATGTCAAAGGATAACAGATGAAATGTTTCGCCGTTTGCAATGAGTCAACGCGACAGACTGTTTACCTATTTTCCCGGCTCATTAGAGACAGACTGAAGAGTTTCGCAGTATTTTTTTGACTTTTTAGTCTCAGCTAAGAATATTAGATTTAGTAGCTGTTAATTTTTTCCGTGTTAAGATTTCTTTCACTAACGCAGTCTTGTTCTAAACTCTTGAAATAATTATGTTTATACGCTAGAGAGAGCGACCTCGTATTCAATCATGTGCTTTGTAATAAGTGTTCTTCCTAGTTCCTTCTTGTAGTATTTTTCCTTGAATCCGTTCCATCCAATATTTGAGCCGAAAGGTGAAATATAATTTAATCGAGATTAGCTAGCAAGTCAAGGATAATTATTTGAAAACACAAAATCTAGAATACGCAATAACAGTCCTGAACTGTTCAGTTTCCACCGAGCATTGCAATAAAGATGTGAACGACGGCTGCAAATTGATTGCCTCTTATTTAAGTGGACAATCCAGTCCGCACAAAGGATACCTGGTGAGTCAATATCTTGAATCATTTATAATCTATACGATAGTTCCAATAGAAATCCGAATAACGATGTGGAATTTTAACCGCAATGTTTCGTTATAAATCAAACAGTGGATCAATTGAACAGTGTTTTAAAGTTTAAAAGATGTTTATACTCGTATACAGTATCCCCTCTACAAGACATGTATTATTTAAAATTTAAAATTCTGTTTTCCAAATTCTACCAATTGATATTTTTTCAAATTTAATTATACAATTCAAGAAAAAAGTTTATAAAGCATTGTCTATTGAACAATAGCAGAAGGTTGTCCGTATTACCTATTATTAGGTTTAGATTAAATTAAAAGTAATGTTAACCACATTACTTTTAATTTAATCTAATGCTAAACAAATCAGTTGTTCGATTGCGCTTGTTTTATGTTGTACAAACCTTTAATCTAAGTCTATAAAACTATAGTCATTTTATATAAGTAAGTATAAGTTAAGTTAATATAAGTTAACTATAGTCATTTTAGTTGTTGGAAGTTTGAAATCATTTAAAATCAAACAAAATTTTAGGTTTTACGCTTTAATTTATATAAAAAAAAATGGAAACGTTTTTCCTTAAATTGCTCATTAATGACTAACCAATCAGCGTCGTTATAATTCACAAACTAAGACAAACGACAAAAGAAACGGAGCATAAATTTGGAATAAAAAAATAAAACGTCACGTAAAACAACACTACGAGTATACTGTTGTTTCACCAAGTGTGAAAACCAACACTGGTCATAATACCCGAAGTACGGAGAATGAATTTATTACGGGTAAACAATTTTAAAACGACGTAAACTTGAATTGGAATTTAGTAACGAAATGATGAATGTTTCGCATGTTGCAAATTAATCTAGGCTGCAACTACATGCATTCAAACCATTCAGCACCGCCCCGCCTTTGATTAACTATCGCACGTATTGCATTTAAATAACTTCCACGAGAGGACATCAATTACATACGTCTATAAAATCGCTTTCTAAAGGTGTAAAACTACATATTAAAGGATATCGTCACAACCAGTGAACCAGGAATCATCAGGATATTGGACACTGCCTGCCACTGTCACAAGTTGACCATTTCATCATTATTAGAAATTTTATGCGAAAAAATTGAGCATGTAAATAAAAACAACGTCACTAGCTAGTAACATAATTTAACACTCTCTTCCATATAACACTACACACAAAAATTGAGGTTAGGTCGAGTTATGTGCAAACATAAGCAGAACCGAAGAGATTCGACCCTTTGTTACTGACTCATCCTAAAGTGCATTATTTTCGTGAAATAAATAATGCTGACAGGTCCTCATTATTAAGATAAGCGAGTCCATTAGTAACAGATAGTTTTTGAAATTTCTTAGTGTGGCGATTATTTTTTACACTGAAATGTTTTTGTAGAGAAGGTAACACATATTAGCCATAAGAAGCCACATTACTGGTTGTTATACATCATTATAATATTAAGGAATGGCTGATGTTACATAACAATTAACAAACGAAAAAAAAGTAACATCGGTTCTTTAAAAACATCTGTGAATATGATTGTAAAATATTCTAAAGTATTTCCAGCACATAATTATTACTAAAACTGCGAATTGCATTTAATATTAATATACTATACGTGTCGTGAATAGAATTTTATTTGCGTGAAATAGAACCTACTCCAGCCATTCACATCAAAACCATGCGAATACTATAGCGCAAGATTAAAAAATCGAAAAGCCCATAGAAAATGTATTGAACACGTTTCGTAGCTATACACACCTTTTCAAGCCACGGCAGGGTACATTCGAGATTACAATGTTGAATAAAAAACTAGAATATTCCAAAGTATTCCGGCTTACCGACACGCAGTTGCAACGTTGCCTGAAGTGAATCGACTTTCCCGAGTCGAGGCTTACGTTTACATTAATAAGTATGTACATTAAAAATGCAGCATATAACTATATAAGCAAATAGGTTAAAGCTGTTATGAAAGGAATTGAAATTATATCAGTCAATTCACTGATTTATTTTTTGCATAAAAATACGTGTTATTTTCACACACCACTACATGGGTGTATTGTCAGTAATGAACAATATAATGTTTTTTTCGATGAACCTTAGTGTCGGTATATACCTTAGGTATTTCTGCTAAATCAACAATTAAATACTCTGCTTGAATCTAGCCAGAGCTAAGGAGGATATTTTAATGTCTAGTATTTTTATTCTAAAAAACTTATTAGACTGGAACACGGTAATGATAGAGCATATTTGTATATTTGGCAGTGGAACTTTCCCCAAGTGGGCCCAGCAAAAGCACCCCAAGTAAAACCAAGTGATTCTCATAATAAGTAATATTCACAGGCAATTATTCCAAGTATATTGCACTCGTGGAATATTGAAGGTAAAGAAACGTACAGTTCTTAAAGATAATGATCAATATCACTATGGTTGATATTATACGCGATACAGCACGAGGTTTTTATGCGTTACTTTTATGAGCGCAATTCCCACATAAATCTTCAGACAAATGACGAGAAATTTTCCGAACAAGTCATTGTCAAAGGGAGCACAATCAAAGTCGGAGAAGCGGTTTCTTTGAATTCGCGCTTGGGAATAATTGAACGGACCACAATAATTGGAGAAAACTCGTTCACGCAACGATACGATAGAAATCCTTATATTTATACTATCTTTGGACATTAATCAACATCATCACATCATGACAACGGCCCATGCAATCATTTAGGTTTAATAATGAATTCTAGAAATTTCTTATCAAAGCTGTTAAAGTTATATAATATGATGGTATTGATATAAAATATATTATTTTATTGAGTATAAGCTCGTTAGGGCTATCCTGTTTGTTATTTACAGAGTTTCTATGGCTGCTTTCCGACTGCTCTATATTAATTACATATTGATAATTTATTATTCACACTATTTTATTATTTCATTTGTACTTATAATTCTGTAATATGAAACTATAGATTAGTTTCATATTACAGAATTGTCCACGAAATCAACAGAATAAATCAAATTTCTGATTATTAAATATGACCCAATGCTAGCCAAAAAATGCCCAAGGACAATTGATTACAAGGTTTTATTGCGAAACAACAGTATGAAATAAAAAGTCCTTTAATAAACAATATGTAAACATTACGTTTGTAAAAAAGCCACATAAGCTGTACATTTTATCTTTAAATTCTTTGAAAGCAATTTTCTAGGTATCTCCCCAACGTTAAAATATTGACGCTAATTGCGCAGGATGATGAGATGGTGTGTACCATCGAATTAACATTTGATAAGTACATTTACATGACAAATGAGACAAATATTAAAATGCAATTTAAAAGTCGTTAAAGTGCGATTTGAAATTTTACTCCCATAATTATACATATAACATTAACATACTTTTATGCCACTAACACTTCAAATAACGCGTTTCTAATTTACTATAAATATATACGCTATAATCTATATATTAATATGTGAAAATATAACTTTCTTTCCTTTTTGACCGAGTTATAGTTTTTATTTAAAAGATTTGAGGAGATAGAAAGAATTCTATGTAATTCGTAAAAAAAATACATTAAAATAGATAAGCAAATACTTTTATTGTTTTCATAATGAATAGAGAGAAAGGGAACCACCTGTTAATTTACACCAGTAGGCGATCGCTATTAATTTATTTGTCATTATTTATTTTTCTAATTATAAATTCTTATTATTATTACAAACACTTCAAGCTAAGGGATTACAAAGAGCGGACTTAATGCCATTCTCTTCCAGTCAACCCGGGATGTGGCGAGAAATTATGATAGTTGTATTGTCATGAGATTTCAATAACGAGAATGTGTCAAAAAAAAGAACCTTCAAGAACAAAGTTTAATTTTTTGACGTATTGATCAGTCTTATCATTTTATAAACGTTTTAGGTATAAGATAAAAATACTTATTTGAAAAAATAATTATTTGATAAATGGCGCCTAAAGTTAGGGTACATTTAAACGTGTAAAGATGTTATTTATAGCCTAAATTTACCATAAAAGGGGATAATAGTTATTTACCAATAATCGAAAAGCTATACTCCAGCTTTAGCTAAAATTTATTTGAATTCATGAGTACTGTCAATTTTTCTTTAACACTATTTCTACCAAAGGTGTCAAAAGACACAGTCTCAACTAATGTTTTGAGTATTTATGTAAGAAATGTTAACATTATTGCGCAAGGTAATTTTCCTTTCATAATTACTCCGTCTAAATATATACATATAAATACATGGTACATAAATATACCTATGTACATAAAATCGTGGTAGAAATAGTGTAAAAAACCTTTTTACATCATTTCATTTTATATGATAAACAAATGTCGAAAATGTAAAATTAGAAAAACGCAGCTTAGCGCGGTTTTCTCATTTACATTTCCGTTGTTAAACGTCCCAATTTCAAAGCTAACTTTATATCTACTTTTGCTATCCCGCACATATTATGAGGCGCAAAAGAAACCTTAACACATTCACTGCTGACCCAAAAAACCGTTCAATACAGCGATGCGACTTTTCACACGTTTAATAGTATTTTCTTTTGACAAAACGCATATGTGTTGTCCGCACGGGCGACCCGACAGTAAAACACACCGGTGTGTTTAACACACTGCGAGACGCTATTTATTTCGTACACACATTTGTGTTAAGCTAATTTAAGAAGCTAAACAAAGTTAATTTAAGTTCCGAATTTTTTTTACACACCGGTTGTGTTTCAGCAGTGGAAGTGTTAACATTAAACTTATTTAACTTATACGTAGTTTAAACTTAATAGACAGAATAAAAAACATAAAAATCAAAAACTCGAGTAGCCCTATTAAATTATTGCTACAATTACACGAATTTCGTTACCATTGCGATAAATGATATAATACAGTTTTACTTAATTTCATAATACCAGCGCGCAACACGTTTTAATTAAACATTGTTACTGTGTCAATAAATGGTTTACGCAGAAACTAACAAGTGTTATCACCCACGAGCTTATGGTAGTTAAATTAAACCATTTGTGGTTTTATTTAATTATCGAGTGCACATTGCAAAACATTAATTAAGAACAAAATAATAAGGTTATTAACAGTGACCAATTAAGATAAAAACAAAGCTGCAACATTTTCAAATATATCCAAAGCTCTTCTGTGCTTTTAAATGCGTTACATTTTTAAAATACAAATAATGTTAAAGTATTAATAATATATTACAATATATTATATATAGATGTGGGTATGGATAATACGGGCAAATTTTGCACTGTTCTTTTTTTTTCGAAACATTTACGCCCTTTTATGTGCTTGTGGTAAATGGCACGTGGTAATTAGATATGAAATCAACGACACTGTCATTGCGATACCACGACTATGTTTCGAATTACTACTACTGTAGTTTGACTACAATATTTTATCCAACCGGTCTGGTCGAAAGAAAGTTATGTACAGTAATCCCCCCTATAACACGGTAGATTGGTTCCGCGTTATGTGAAAAGGCGTTGTAGGAGTATTTCCGTGTAACGCATTATGTACAAATTATTCACGTTTAACTTTTCTTGTTAAAGGGGGTTTAAATGGAATATTAGGAAAAAACTACGGAGAACTACCACAAACACAAACTAAGACAAGTTGCAAACCTTTTAAAGGTGAATATTGAAGCATCGAAGTGTCAGCATTTAAAAGAGAGCAACAACATTCGCTTGTATTAGTGAGATGAAATTTGGACGAAAAAAGTCGCACCTTATGGTCGATTGTGTGCAACAAGACAGCTGCTCTCACGACACCTGCGCTCGCATGTGTCTCCATGACTACACCGCCGAAACATGTGGAGTGTAATTTAAAACGGAACGGAAGGAGCTCCTTTATTAATAGTCTATAGTACAGAAATAAAAAACGGATACGGAATTTTTTGATTAAACGTCATGGGAAAAAGAACAATTGAATTATTTCGGACGCTTTTAAGAATGGGTATTTTTTTTAAAAAAAGTACTGTAGTATCGGGACGTAAAGCAATCGAAGTTTAAGTGGAATGCGATTAAATGAGAAAAAATCGATATTGTAGAGGTTGTGTATGAGTTTTTTTTTATTGGTATCGATAAAGGTAGTTCGTTCTATCTATTCTAAACAAATTCCTCAATAGTAAGTATGAACATCTAATATGATTTCTTATTATAAACGAACAAATCAATAAGATGAACCGCCTAACTATAACTAACTACATACTCATATGAGTAGATGCCCATTCTGATTAAAGATAAATGAAATTACTCAACAGCGACTGTTAATATCACTCAAACGCTAATATATTTGAATTTGAAATTAGAAATTTTTGCTGTCTATTTATTCGGCCAACGTCGGAAACAAACGTAGATGATGTCATGGCAACTCGGTGCCAATAAACACGTTATGCAGGGATTAGCTTGGCTATAGTGGCACTAAAAGGCCGAAGGTCGCAGCCTTGTAATACATGTACTGAACAAACGGTTTTTAAGGCGTTTTATGTGACAATTGTCTATTTCCATACTAGTAGAAAAAAGAAAAGTAGAGTCAACTCAGGAATATTTTTTCGTTTACTTAAAATACACCAAATCAGAAAAAACTCGTGAGTCGCTAGAACCCGTATCTGGCTCGAAGGACCAATTATTTAAAAAATCTGGAAGTGAATAATAAATTGATAATACCTTTTTAATAATTGCCGCGCTTATACAAATATTTGTACCATATAAGTCTTGATAGACCATTGACTCTATAAGGAAAACATAATTCAAAATCATGTAGTAAAGTTTATATCCTTGCTAATAACTACGCCAAAGTACAAGGTTTGGTGTCGTTTATAACTTGTGTTTTGAACCTAAATTAAGATTTATACGTTTAAAATACAAACGGTGCGGTAAATTCCGAGCTGTAGAATGGTAATAATTACCTCTTAACGTTTTCCTGTGTCATTTGTTTAATTTTGAAGCCAGAGTAAGAAACAATTGACTATTGATTAATGCCGATGAAAGATTAATAATAAAAACATGAAACAACAGGTGTTGTGTCAATGTAGTTTGTAAACTTTCAGCCACGACTTGAAGCCGTGGTAGCCTTAAAATACGTTAAAATAAATATCTCTTCGTTGGCATAAAAGCGATAATTAGTGTTATTTTGTATAGTCATTTCTTCTGTTTACGGCAATACTGTACGTTATTAAATAAAACAAATGTAGGATCTATATCGCGTTTTGATTAACTTACAATTCTTGATTTTCCAACTATTATGCAGCTTTGACGATCACAGGACAGACTTAACCCAGGCCACCGTTGATTTTTCCGATTTTTACGCTAAACTACGCAGAAGAAACGAACAGTATCTTGACTATACTGCAAAACCTCATATTTACTTTTTAATATCGTTTATAGCGTGTAACAACACGAACGAACTTCTGCCATAAACGCGTGAAAATAACCATGCAGTACAATTCCATCACATTGATTCCGTCTAGACTAGTTACATCAGGAGTACGAAACATTTTTAAAACTCTCTCAATAGTCAAATTGATTTCCAATATTGTTGTCGACTCATGTTCTATGTTGCGAACGATCAACAGACGTACATATTTCTGCAGGAGCAACGGGCTACATCAGCCATGTAGGGATAGTGCCTGTGCACAATCGGCGTTATTGCATGCATTGCATCTCTGTTAAATTGTTTATATTATACTAGGGATATTCATGTAAAAAAATTACATATTTTTTCGATGAATATCCCTAGTATATAATAATAAAAACTAAGATATATAATAAATATATCGTAGTTTTCTATCGGTACTTTACGATATATCGAACAAATATTTTCGATATATCATAAGAGATTTGTTTGTATTTAACTATTCTTACAACATTAAATATCACATAGGGTTCATATAAATATGAGTAAAAACAAGTTATTACAAATTTTTTACAACCTGTTTTTACTCATATTACACACTCACGGAAAATTGTATTTCGTGTCGTTGCGTTCTGTTACTGCAAAAGCTGGTTTTTTCAATAATTCGGGGTTTATTTTTACTCAAGCTTCCTACCGGAATCAGTATAGAAAGAATGGAATGTGTTTTTAATTTCTCACAATATTTAGTATCCAATATGTGGTATATATCGGCGGATGAATATATCGGTATCGATATCGATTATACATATCGCTACTATATGATTCGATACTATCGGGTTGAAGCGATATATTGCGTGCATATATCGATACTTTACCAAATATCGACATATATATCACGCAATGCACTCCTATATTATACGCAACTGTATATACGAAAAGATGTGTGTCGCGATTATCTTGGATTGTGTCTTTCTCAATTTATCTAATTCTCTTCGTGTGTAGGTTACGCAATATCTTTATCAATTGCAAAACGTTTATAATGATTCCTTATATAATGTAAATGGTTTAAAAATATGAAATTGATACTAGAGACTAAATATTAATATTTATAATATAAACATTTGTTTATAACTCTTGTAAGATTAATGCATACAAAAAAGATCATGATATTGGGATTCGTGACCAAAAATTTTTTAACCAACGAAAACGACTGTATTATAGAAAAGCAGTATTTTTAAATACATGTAGATATACATATAGGCCCAACCCGTAGTCCCTACATACAACATACATATTGTACTTCGTAATTTTAAAGCCTGTGTTAGACGTCAGTTGGCTTCTTGCCAGTCATGTGGAAATTTTAACTAAGAATACTTTCCCGACTGTGAAAGTATAATTAACATATCCGCCATTCGTTCCAAGTTCCAGATACAGCACAGTTTAGATTTTGTGGTTTATTTCTCAAGTTTCATCAAGTTGTTTTTGTTACTTCTATCTGTGGCTTTCGTCTCCAACTAATAAATAAATGTTAAAAAGAACTTTACATTTTTAAATATGGATATCGTGGTAGTATTTTGGAGTAGGCGACAAACGAATAATAACATCACATGATAGATTACCCATGGACATTTGTAACAACAAAGGACTTGCAAATGCTTGCCGACATTTAAGGTGGGAATAGGCTCTTTTCTTGAAGAATAATCGGAGTAAAAAAAACTATAATATATGGATACAAAATATACACCAAATAAGCACATGGCGACGCGTCGATCTTCCAGTTTGAGTATAATATGGGCATCTTCAAGCCATGATTGAGTAATTTTATCTCAAGTACTTTTGCCATTGACAATATAATAGATAAAATTGTAGTCACTAACCAATACCAGCCAGTCATGATGAAGGTACGAGGAGTGGCGAACAAGACATGAAACTGTTTAGGATACGAGTGGCAAAAAAATCACACAGCATCTCTCTCCCGTATTTCGAACTCTGATTGAGACTGAATAGTCAACAAATTCGTATCAAGGCATACCGTCTCCGTGTTAGGATTGCACTGCTTGGTTGAAAGCATATACAACGGTGTCGGAATCTTGTATAGTAACGATTCCTGCTATTTACGCGAGTAGTGCACATAAAATGCCACTATTTTATCCATAAATAATCATAAGTAAATAAAATTTAATATAAATCTAATAAGCGTTTTTATTTTGAATTTAAATACGGACGTTTTAAACACTTTACGGCATTCATAGTTATATTTTACATGCACACAAACACTTTTGATAGTGCATAAACTCCTACCGATGCGAATATTTGAAACTGATGGGAATATCGAATGTTGTGAAGACATTATTAGTTCAACGTGCTCACTGGGCCTACGATTTCGAAAGCGCAACCTAAGGAGGCGTTATTTAAACGTATTTAATTCCCAATGCAGTATTTAACTTAAACTGAACTACGTCTCATCTGTTCTTGAGTAATCGTTACAATAATTATCGGCACTATAACTAAATTGTATATTTGTAGGGAATATTTTTGGGCCTTACATTTGTTAATTTAAAAATAAGCGAAAGGTTATTCGATTATCACTAAATAATAAAGTTATGAACGTTTCATTATCATCGGTGAAGCGGCGAGACAATGACTGATAGGATAGCAAGGTTATGTTTATTTCAATCGGTTAAGTATTTCGTGAAATATTAACACTATAAGGAAAATTTGTAATAGTAACTAATGACTGTCTTTTTCCTACTTCTACTAACCCTTTTTATTATAAGACACCTTCTCCTGAATCAGCTTTTATCAGATTAAAGCAAAACGTTATTACTAAAAGTAATTCGTCAATATACGCGAAATAAATCACAATTCAGTTTATTCGATTTATGTTAAAATATTTCGTTCGTTGTTCTTTTATCGGAAAGTTTAAAAATGTTCTCATTCGGACAAATCGATTGGCTGTAATTGCCAAAGTTTTGTTTTTCCGCGTCCAATCAGTTACAGGAAACTGAAATTAGCAGAGGCTTTAAGTGAAAAGATTGCTATACAGTATAAACAACTTCTTTACTTTGTGTTGCAAATACAGTAATACTGCATAAATTAAAAAAGTGGAGAGGAGAGGAAAGAAAAGAAAAAGAGTTGATCAGCATTAGCTTACCCTGGATATGCCGGTAGGGAAATTCCAACCGGCATACAAACGCATTTTTCAAAAATGTATTTGTTGGCTATTGTTGCTTGGGTTTTAATCCGAAATTGTTTGTTAGTTGATCATTAGCAAATGCATTGGTTCGACCGCGGACATGATTAAAAATAGACACCGAGAATGACATACCACTCTAGAGACTTCTACTTTTGGTCTAAGGAAAGTTTCAAAAACGACAATAATGACCGAACCCAGGCGAGCGGCAAATTATTGTATTCAATATAAATATTTTCGTTTATTATAAAGTTTCTAGCAAACGCTTAAACTGCACGAATAACTTTAAAAGTGCATTTACAAGAGAATTTCAAAACTCGTTACGACATTTTTCCATTAAATAATAAATTCTTTAGAAATCGATGAAACAATCGAGAGTTTTTGATCATCATCAAAATCAAAATTGAAAATACACATTTGGAAAGAGGTGACAGGAACTAAAATTTGACGATTATAAATTGAAATTCTGAAACGTCCGCGGTCATTATCAGAGGCGAAGTGAAAAGTATATACATTGCATACGTTAAGCGCGTGCCACTAGCAATAATCCTATCTATCGAACACTTAAGTTTCATTTTCGCACAGTTTTAAGACGTTTTTAAAATGTATTGGGGGTACGTTAACCAGCGCGGAACGTGAACCGGTTCGAGTGGTGTACATCCGGTGAATTAGGGTTGCAACAAATACTAGATTTCTTCATCCTAATAGACACGATAAACTATGATAACTATATTCAATTTGTATATTATTATGTATATAATTTATTTGTCGCGAAGTAAATTTCATAAACAGCAATCAATTAATACCTATTTAAATGTTTCTATTAAATAAAAAAAGTATTACATCTGTTCCGCAGAGTTTGTGATTGAACATTTTCGTTATTATTTTCTCACACAAAATATTACTTTTTATTAATGAAAAAAATATAAGATTAACTTTATATAACCTATTAGACAACCCTACTGTCCTTTTCGAGATGTATTTGTCAAAATATTTAAGACAGTTTTCTAATGTTACGAGAAAAATAATAACTTAACGTTTCATTTTAATCTATTCTATGATTTAATTTATACGAAATATTGTATAAATAAAAATCATAGTAAAGTATATTATTATGATTTTTATAAGCGAAAGAGATCTAAAAAGATGGATGAAATTAATATTTATTGTGCATTTAATGAAACTATTCGCAATCGTATCAATCACCGATAACAACGACTGTATCAAGGCCGTAAGGGTAACATTTTTATTTGCTGCCATACAACGCTATCGCAATACGATATCTAAGGTAGGTAACTTAATACGCAGTAGACATACCTCATCGGACAAGGGGGAGTCAAGCGGTGAGTCCCTTGAATTCCTCCTCTTTGACGCCAAAGCGTTCCAGGATAGCCTTCGGAACATTTTCGAATATATTCATACCTCACTCGACAAGTACTTCAAAGCTATCCCATATCAAAAGCTCGTCACTTAGTAATTAACATAGACACGGAATAATTAACAAAAACAACGAAAATTCACTAAAATATCGACAGAATTGATACGTCCGTCCGTCGTGAATTAACAAAGGAAAATGGTTGTATGAAAACTAACATTGCGTACACACGTCGTTACCCGACTGATAGCACAGACAGCCACGGGCATCAGGAAAAAGGTGTGATAACAAACAATTTGCATATAGTGTTAGCTTTTAATATGAATCGAATTTGCTAGAAGCCATTAAAACTCAAAAACAAATGTAATCAAAAAACTTTTAAGCATATAAATATTGAAATGTATGTCCATTGGGACATAGAGTTTTGAAAAAAAGCTTTAGTTGCGCACGAGTGATCGATTTTTACAATTTTATTAAAAAAAAAAGAAACAAATACATTTAATTCTTTACGTGTTTTTTTTATTATATAACTAATTAAATAAAAAGCTTGCTTTAACAATGTCTAAGAAATGACAATTTATTCACATTATAATTTCTAGCGTTTACGCGAATATTTAGATTATTCAATAAAACAAATTTACGATTTCGATCACATTTAAATTTTTCCTTTCTGACTTTGAATTTCTGAAGTTTCGAATACTTTTACATTAAGACATCTCAATCTGTTTCGTGGTGGTGAACAAAGTATTCGAGATGACGGAAATTAAAAATTAAATTAATCGCTATATGGTAATTTATTTTTTACTTAATCACATGTGCGAAATTGATAAACTGTTGCGATGATAACAATTAAATAGGTTTCGACTGTTTTGACAGAAAACAACAATCTATTTTACAGGACAGATATAATAACCCGGATTCACGCGTAACGGTCACGCGTTTAGTTGAGAAGTCCCTCTCTTCAGTTGGTTTCCCATCTAAACGAGCCTACAATAGTAACATTTCTATTACCCGATGCCATAAGATTCACAAAAATAAGGATAAGGTGGTGGTGGTTTTACGGTGGTAGAGCTATGCAGGTGCTCCCGCTGCTGAATAGGCCGGCTCGAACCGGATAAGTACCACGACCTCGCAGAAAATCGGCGTAAAGTGGAAGTGTTTTGCTTCCACGTTTCGTCCGTGAGTGAGGTGGTCGGTGGCCCACCCCACTTAAATGATGGCAACGCATTTGCGAGTTTTGTAGTGCTGCAAATGTCCATAGGCGGCAGTGATTACTTACCATCAGGTAAGCCGCTTGCTCGTTTGTCTTAATTTTGCCATTTGCCTAATCCATTAAAAAAAAATAAGGGTATACTAAAATTTGCTAAACCAAAATTTTGTGTTATGCTGTTATAGAATTCAAAAAGAAATCACTAAAATAAATAATGTTACGGATTAAACTAATATGGAGTACATTACGTATTTATATATATATATATATATATATACATTTAGTTACTTACAGCGCAAGTGATATTCAAATACAATAGAGAGATTCAGATACAATAGAGATATTCAAATACTATTGATCGCTTTGAAAACTAACTGTTAATAGTCAAAGTCAATTTAATGCGGTAATATAAAAGAGTTATGTGATTAATATTTCATCCTTATTTATCATTGGTGAATATGTTAAATTTATAATCTTCAACTTTGTGATTACGAACCTACATTAATTAGATAAACAATTCCTGTTTACATTTTTGATCTATCACCTCATACCGGTGATTGATTCTGTGATGACGTAATAAAAGCTAATTGAAATAATAAAAGTCGTCGACTAAAGCGATACGATGTCGTTTCATTTAGGTCGTATTTTAATGACTATTTCACGCAAATCGGCATAATTTCTATTCTGTTTTTATTTTCGAAGTACTAAATGAAAATAACGAACGGGCAATCCAAAAACGAGACTAATGAGAGCACAGCGGATGGAGCTCAGAATTTTACAATGTTTCCCGATGGTAATAACGAGAGATATTTATTTTTCCTCGTACAACAACCACAAACTGGATACGACGACGGCGAACAATATAAACTCGGAGAACTTAATAAAACATGGCGTTGAAACTTCCTGTCTCATTCTTCCTTGCCAAATCGCAGTCGCGGATGGTTCCCAAGAAATGGAGCGGAAATGGTTCGAGATTTCGGAATACCTAATAGGTATTAATTACCTAGGCACTTAGTATCCAGCTGTTTTAGGAAAAACAATAATTTTAAATCGTGACCCTTAAAGGTTGGCAACGCAAGTCCCTTGACATTGTAAATGTGGCAGTAGCAGCTCACCACCAGGTGAATCGAACATCACTGCCACATCGTAGATGTAGTGTTCATGGTAATAGTCAAACGACTTACTAATATCCCCCAAAAGTATGGGAACAAACACCCAAGAAAAACAGTAACAATTAGCGAAAGAGGTTTTGTTGCAGTCAAATAAGCCTAGAGAATAAAGAGAATAGTTAAACAGGACTGCACGTTTCGTTCGTTATCCCTGCAATTTACTTAACTAAACAAGGAACCGGCGTGGTCTCAAAGGACAAAGTTGCGGCTCCTCGTCATAGCAAAGTGGTCCGATTGGAAAGTTTGCCAAAGGGAAGCCTCTTAGTGCCATGAAATATAATAAGCTCGCGCAATCATACAATTCATGTTTTCGTAAATATTTCATAGACTCTTTGAAGTGTCTCACGGAAATATTTTTTCTGTACTTTTGACGAAAGATTTCTGACTATGACATTGATAATGATTACAACGATAATTATGATTATAATAATAGTGGTAAAACTAACGATTATTATCAAGTAGAAATAAAAAATGAAAACTGTGCTGTTTAATATCATCTCGTAATTACGTCCATATTTGGTACGAAAATGACAGCTCCTTAGTATTATTCTCTTCTATTAGTTATAGTTTGAATAAAAAATATTAATTATGCGAAATGGTCAGTAATTGTTCTGAAAAAATTAATTATAAGAGAAATGGTTTCAAGATGTGGCTCTATGATATCTCCGCAAACAATAAAAAGTGGTGGAGGGCTAATTGAAGGCGCTGAACCCGTCTGTGTGCTAGTTACGGAAATATTTTCCCTTTATAAAAATAATAAATGATAATAATGATAGTAGTACTGATAACTAAATACTAAATTTTCATCTTCTGATCATTGGTTCTATTTTAAAAAAATAGTATGACAACAACAACAATTGTAAAACCGGTCAAAACAAATAATCAACAGGATAATCTGCAATTACCAACCGCGTTTCGAATAATGAGACCTGAAACGGTTAATAGACACAGTTCAAAGAACATCTTCGCGAACAGTTTGTTCATAAAAATCCGCAGACAATGGAAGTTTGAAGGCGTTGGACTCATTTTTGGCGCTCGTGTAGTCTTCGAATTGTTCGCTGCAGCGCCATCTCCGAAAACCGAAGTATTGAAACACCGTGCACTGCGGCGTGAGCCGCAACGAACTTCCAATGGAACTCGGTGTAACTTTTCAGGCAATACGATGAGTTCGTTCCATTCTATTAGGCTATAACTCGACAATTTCTATAGACTGAGTTGAAAACATTGGAGTCGTCGGCTATAGAAATGTTTTAGGTATTGAAGAACGGGTATAATTGTTATAATTATACACGGGTATGTACATTTGATTATTTGTTTGTTACATTCCAAGGTCGGAAATAAATTTAACATCCCTTTACTTTCTATTCTATCTATTTAATCATATAAACAACTAAACAATTACACGAATTCTTCAACAAAATTATCAAAAATCGCTTATTAGGAAAAATTGTCCTTTCAACATATTTTGTTAATTTAATTCTTAACTTCATATTGGTAATCTAGAATTTTCTCAAGAAAACCGGTTTCTAATTATAAAATTCGTTTAGTGGTTAATTATCATCGTTTAACGATAAAAAGTGTTGAAATGGTAAAGGGATGGGAAATAATTTTACTTTAATGGGTGACGAAAATTGAGCTCTATGTTATTTCAGTTAGGTTAGAACTGTGAACGAGTAATGAAAGTAAAGTTTGAACAGTACTGGAGCAACATGTAACAGATCACTTCGCTGAATATACATGCGGATAATTTCAATAACTTGCGATGTTTACTCGATGCACGCTGCTCTAAATCGTTAGGGCTCTGACGGTATAAATGTTCAATCTGTTTGAGTTCAATAGTTTACGTTAACATACCGGACGGGTAAGTTAATGTAAGAAACTGTAGCATATAATATTCCTTAAACTGTTAATAACTGTCATTTTTAATGCACTTTTATGTACTGCATACACAATATAATGTTTGACTATCGTAATGACAGTACTTCAAACATAAATCGACCTTGACGATATTAATGTACAGAAATATAAACTTGGGCGAGGTCTTATCTCTCGTTATGTTTATTTGTTCCAATAGCAAATAATAAATTTCGATATCCCGACCACTTTAGTGGGGAGGTAATAAAATTCCTGGAATAAGTTATCAGTAGAAATATTGGAGCGGATAGATGTGGAGTACACCTCCATTGTCTCTGCGGCTCTATCTTATAAATACTAATGGAATTTCAGCCTTTCGTGGTCATATCTCTGGAGATATACGAGGGTACAACGATTTACGTTGGTGTCGGGTATGAGGTTAGCAAAAATGGTGGCGCAGCGATGTCTTTCTTGAAAGGGACTGCTGACAAGGGTCAACCGTGTTATTGCATACGTCTGTCTGTTTGAACATCCATACGAACCCGTCTCATACATATTAATGAAGTACCCGGAAGGGAAGCGCAAGAATCAGGTACCTTCCCGATGCTTACATCCGAAGGATGTCCGTCTGGCGGGTCTTCATGATCTTATCATAACGGCATTAGCTTTTTTGCGATAGCCTTATCTAATACGTTACGTTTGCCGACTCCGAATTATTAAAACGGTGAGCAGTCACTTCTATAGCTGCGCAGTTACGCTGGCAGTGTGTTCGCTTATCTAATCTTTGCTTGTACTTGGATGGCAGCTAGACGAAGCTGGAAATTGCCAATTTTCTATACATTGATATTATCATATACGGATTTAACAATTAACTCCCAAAATCGTATAATGGATTGGTTATAAAATAAAAAAAAATGAACTTCTCCAGTAAGTGTTAGAAAACAAAATGCTTTTAAAATATTCAAATGAATTTAATAAATTTACTTACGAAACATAATTGATGTGACACGCAATATGGTTCGTTTCACATCGTACAATTTCCAAAAAAAAATCATGTTTATCTCTTATCTTATCTGGACTGACGTTGATGCTTTTAGCCTATGCGGCTTTATAAAGCTTCATCGGATCGCCAAATCCGTGGGAATGCTAGTTTCCACGAATTGGATAGACCCCACGTCCTGCGGGGACATTCTCTATGACACACTTGGAAAAAGATTTGTGTAACACAGTCAGTTTATATTAAGTAAAAAAAAGTTGAACACGTATGGTATTGGTACATTTTTTTTTGTGGTAACACTAGCGTATAGATGTTATTGTAACTTCTCCCAAAATAATTTAATTTAATTAGTAGCAAATAATAAGAAATTTTATAATTTAATCTTGGCAATACAAATTATTGTGATGTTGTTTTCAAAATCTATATAATTTTTTGTTTGTTGCGCATGTCACCGTACAGGCAACGATTTAAAATTTGAATTTATCTTTTGTAATAGTGATTTCTTCCCTTATTTGACTTATATAGTATATACCTCTATTTACAAGAGTATGAGTAGGAATTACAAGTTTAGATATCTTCTTTTCCTTTTGCTAGCGAGGCCCATAACTCGCTCGTCACTATATTTTCTAAAAATCAAAACTTAATATGACAAGTATAATTTTGCAGCAATTAGGAGACTTGCTAATGCTGAGCAAGAGTTATTTCCACGCATAGCCTGTTTTTGTTTTATTTATAACATAGATTAGAGTGAGGATAGATTAGAGGGTAATATCTCAACTTGCCTCTAGTATAAGCAACGGTGCCTGCTTCCCGGGTATGAGTGCAGTGCTTATAACCACATCCGAAGTCCTCGTCTCTTTCCCAAGGAGAGCTCGTTCCGCGTTCAAAAACGCCTCGCTCATTTCTTTCGCATACCCACCTTCACCAGCACCTTCCTCCTGCATTGATCGAAGAATAAGTTTTTTTTAATTTACTTATTTTTTTTAAAAATTAACAATAGGACACAATTTTACAGTAACAGAAAAAATAAGATTTATATTTAGAAAAGAATTTTACATCAATCAAAACGTTTTAAAACATCGTCAATTCGCTCAAAATTCAATCACAAGCTGTGGGCATTTTTTTAATATTTTTAATAGTGAGATTTTGTATCAAAACTAGGCATAGACTTCTTTCTTTTAATACCGCTTCTTCGAGAAACACAATTGAAAAAAAAAAATTAAGGGTCGAATAAATTTATATCTATTAATTTGCGTTCAAATTAAACAAACTACACAATATCTATTTATTTCGTATCAAAAATACATATACATATTTCAAATATATTTTTTTTTATAATCTATGTGAAAAATTGTACACAGCATAGTTATTCAATAAATAGTGGAACAAACCTTAAAAATACAAATAATTTGGTTAATTTACTTGTAAGGGAGCATTTTTTTGACATTTAATATACTCTACAAATATGTGGAAATGTACAAATTACTATGCGAATATGAAAGAACGCGTTAACAAACGTGTAAGGATCGTATTGTAACTGTTTATTTGTTATGGACGAAAACAATTATTAAATAAGTGCTAAGTTGTAAAGTAAATACTGATAAATGGTGTACACACGCTACGTGACAGCGTAACGCTACGTCTACGTAGAGGTCAGTGCTAGGACATTTACCAATGGCGATAGCAGCCAATGCCAGGGTGGACGCTGCACCCCAAACACAAGGCTTAGGGTACACACCACCTCTGAAAAGTAAATTCATCTTTTACATAAACATAATACATATTAGTAACATTTATTTTTATTGAATTTCAAATAGTAACGAATATATAGCATATGACGTCTCGACGTTTTTTTTATTCATTCGGTTAAGGCAAATGTTGCCTATGCTTTAGGATTCAGCCATCAATCTTTCCCCGTGGATTTTCGATATGCTGACACACTGCGTAAAAGTATTTTTATCGCTATTGTTGTTATCTAAATACGAAATAGGCAAACCGTAAAAATACTCTCTGATCTCCTAAAAACGCTTAGTCTCTATTTTTACTATATATAGTCCGTTTACCGTCATGTCCATGGTGATAAACTGGGCGCCGAGGCTTTCGATCTGCTCGCGTACGGCTGGGCGCGTGTCAAAGGCGCGCACTGCGGCGCCCATGCAACGGGCTTGAGCCGCCGCCGCCAGACCCGCAACCCCACCACCCACTACCAGCACGCGGCAAGGCGGTACGCGACCGGCAGCCGTCATTTGACCTGATTTCATTTTAGGAAACTAAGTGAAAAGATGAAAATTCGGCCTAATGCAACGTAGTACAGTGTTACATACTAATTTAGAATGTTAAAATCTGCTTCTGCTCTGTGCTAGTATACCAGCTCATATTTCCGGGAGATAGGTGGAAAATTTGGAAGAGGGTGGGAGGGTAGTGAAAGAGATGGATGAGGGGAAGGGGCAGGAGGGGTGACGAGGGATGGATGGGAGAGAGGAAAGAGATGGAGGGAGGGAGAAGAAAGAGAGAGGAAGAGAGGGGGATGGGCCACTGGTCACCTCACTTACCAGACGAAACGCGGAAGCAAAAACACTTCCACTTCACGCCTATTTTCTGTGAGGTCGTGGTACTTATCCGGTTCGAGTCGGCTCATTCAGCAGCAGGAGCAGCTGCGTGGATTTATCACCGTTAAAAAAACATGAACGTATTCATCTCATCATCTTAATTTCATCTCGCAACACGGCCTTCAAACATGAACGTACTTGTAATGCTATGGTACTTCTGCAGGTGGAATCTACATGACTCCTATTACTTATAAAAGAAAGTTTTTGCGAAAATATTGTTTAGTGATGTGACTATTAGATTCCGCTAGGGTGGTACCACTGTATTGCAAGTTATTCTACCGCCGAGCAGTATTGTGTAAGCAAGACTATGTTCCGGTAAGGATGTTGCCAGAGTAGTTACTCGGCATAGAGATGGACCATCTTATTATCTCTGGTTGACGGGCTAAACTTATACTGCGTGACACTGTGTTGTTACGGGCAAGTGAGTCGCTTACCATGAGCAATTCGCTACTTAAATACGCTCTACAAATATGAGTAGATCTTGGATAAGAAGTCAATACAAACTAATAGGCGTATTACAGTATTTGTTGGGAAATATGTAATACTTTTAAGATGTCTAAATTATTGAAAACTTCAACTGCTAAAATGTCAAGTTTCTAACTCCAGCTGTCAATTGGGAAATTAATTAATAACAACAATAAGGGCTACTGAATTGCGATGTAATTTCCTTTTTTCATTGTTTGGTAATAAACGTCTGATAATAAATCGTCATATTGTGCGTATCAAATTTTATCAACAACCTTATGCTCTAAATTGCAAGTACTATCAATCGCCGAAAGTATTATAACGCCCGATAAACCCGACAGGGAAAACGTTTGCATCGAGTAAATATGAAAAACATATTTAAAATTCTTTCGAATAGTGTATGTCAGTTCACAATAGAACAAATAGCTACGAACTTTTTTGTTATCTCTAAAAAAAAGAACCCCACTGGCAATGCCCATCCGAAGCAGGTAGAAAGGTTGCAGGTTTTTCTATACATAAAAAAAAACCATAGACAAAGAAGATATTTCTACCTGAAAAAAAGCGCGGGAAATGGGCTGCAGCCTCGATGACGGCACGATACCCGGCAACGTTCGCCATCGAGCTAAGGGCATCAAATGCTTGGGCGCGACTAATTCGGGGAATGCAATCCATAGCTGAAAAGATGAATAAGCGTTACTGTACGGGAATTATTAATTAAGCAGTTTTTGCAACCCAAAAGGTACTCACCAAAGGCATTAACTTTCTTTGCAGACAGTTTTTTGATCAGATCCTGGTTTTGTGCCGGGTATAAAAATGATATAATGGAAGTTTCGTCATTAATATTTTGAACTTCATTGTCAATCAAAGGACGGACTTTAAGAATTATATCTAAAATAAAAAATAGAATAAACATTACAAATCTTTTGGAAAAATATCATAACGATGATATTTTACTAAAAAGATACATTTGCTAGTGAAGTATTTTCCAAAACCGGCATTATTCTTGATCTAAACAAATGATTGTATAATAATTAATTTACTTTAAAAATTTGAGTAGGTTATAATTACACTTTCAGGGTTTTTGTTTATTTTTGTTGATCTAGACCCGTGATTCCTAAAGTGGTCCAGGAGGACCACGACCTCTGGAGTCCACGATAAACATGGTGGGGGTGTCATTAGATCTAATTTTCATTTTAAGACGAGTTTTGAGAATAAGGAAAAAATATGGCAACAGGGGATTCACCGAAAGCAGTAAAAATTTTGAAAGTGGTCTACGAGAAAAAAAAGTTTGAGAATTTCTGATCTTGACAATATTGATTTTATAGCAAAATAGCGGTTGGATACCTCTGGTACTCTTTGTTTATATAAAGTATATTTATATGCGTGGAGATTCGTGCTTTTCAAAGATTGTTTGTGTTTAAAATATTTTAAGTATAAATTTTATTTAAAATATACTCAATTCGTACTTGATTGATATGTGTCCTTCAGGCTAGTTATTTTAGCACCTGCTTCTTCATATGATTTATTAGGGAAATTTGCTAAGAGACCTGAATTTTCTTCCACATTGACATTAAAACCCTTTTTCACTAATTTGCTTACAACAGCCGGTACTACAGCAACCCTGTAAACATTTGTATAGGAATATAAATGACAATATTACTTTGTTTTCCCTATATGGATCTGTGGATCTGTGCACAATTTACCCAAATCGATAGAAAAAGGGTAAGAGATGCCAGAAATTCTTGCAAATTAATGTTTTACCTTCGTTCGTCTTGCCATACTTCTTTCGGTACACCAATAGTTAGTTTTGTATAAGGTACACCTTGGGTTGGAGGAGGAGTTGAAGAGGAGCTGAAAACGCGACGTTGCCAAGACCGCGGCAGCTGTTTACGAATGCCAAGTACTCTTACACAGCCGCACATATTGGTATTTTGAACTGAAAATGATGTAATGCAATCATTTTATTTTTATTAACAAAACTCATTTCCTAAAAAAAAATATTAAATACATCAATAGATAATTATTATCGATTTCGAGTAATTTTAAATACATTAAAACTATAATATAAAAACCTAGATTTAAAACTTCATCTTTATCGCTCATTTATTTTTGTTTATAAGATAGAGTACAGCTTTCGGTCATTAACATACACTAAGCCAAATGTGTTCAGAAAAACTGGCAGATGTATACATAAATAGATTATGAAGCCAATCCTCGAAATGTCCGAGGGCTTTGTCCTACTGTATTACAAAAACTAGCGATCTTATCCCTCATTTTTGAAAATAAAATGCCTTTAATTATGTATCATATTTAGGTAAAATTATATATAAATGCATTAAAAATAATTGTGAATACTGTACGCATAAAATCTTTCACATTATAACTATTAATATTTACATTAAAAACTATATACATTATATTTTAACATATATTTATTTTGAAATTAAAACTGACTCGAAAATTCGTAATCAACGTTCAATTGTTTACGTGTCGTTAATGGGGCTTAAATAAAAGTAACGTACAAGTGTATAGTAAAATTATTTTTTGTATATGTTTTATTTTAAACATACTATTTAAACTTTAATTGTATAAAATAATAATAAAAAAAGAATTATGGATTTTTTAAAATATATACGTGATAAAAAAGTTAGAGGACACACGTTAATTATTAAGTACACTTTAGTAATTAGATAATAATTATCGAAGATAGCTTCTTACCTATATTCCAGAGACTTTTATATCATTCGTAGCTTTTACACTGTGGATCGGAAAGTTAATAGTTTTTACACAATGTGGTCTTGGCGATGACTAGTGACACTATCACACTTGTAGGCAGGCGTACAGAATGAAAGCCGCAAAGAATATTTTTACATGTAGCTTGAACAAGGCACAGCGCTAGGCAGCCGGCCGGTCTCGTTCAATCGCATAATACATTGCACTCGCTCAACCCACAGAATAAATAAATAGCGTCGTGTTAGTGGCACGTCATCAAGCGGCAGTATAACATTTTACTCCACGCAACGACGGTCTATCTTAAGAGTACACTTGTATTATTAACAACGTTCAATTCTGTGTTTAAGAATTCGAATAATAAAAAGCACCTGCGACTGTATTTGTTACTGTACCAGTCGTTTAATTCTAACAAAACTGCTTGTAAGTGACATTATGCCTTTACAAAAACTTTTGAATGTAACAGTTATTTCTATTTTTTTTTTTTTATATATTTCGTAATATTTTCTACATTTAAAGAAAATTAATCTAGTTTTGAGATGTGTATTCAAAATCTCCAAACTTTTAAACATACACACTATATTGAACATATATATAATATGCTTTATATATTATAAGATAAAGTTCCGCCTACTGACTTACTGACAAATTATTATTCGCTTTACAATATCTTGTAGTGATTACGCTACTGCTAATACTGACAGTTGTGTTTTGTCTCTTTCTCTTTCAGTATTCCTAAGGTTATCATTGATAATTTAAGTCTCAAATTCTTCTGTAAAACTACAAATATGGCCAGCAAAAATGCAAAGCGTCTTCTTCAGTATATAACCGATCAAACTTTTTCCGTACGAAATTGTAAGTATATACTTTATGTCAATAATTGGTCACAAATTCAAATAGTCGCTATCGTAATATTTTGTTCAGGCAAATTTATTTAAATAAATGGTATTAAAAATGTTAGGCGACCACATATAAAACGATTAGAATATGTTGTGACGCGAAAAAAAAATGTAAGTACTAAAAAAAAAGTGTGATATGTACGTTAAGCATATACACATGAAACATTTTAATAATCGATTTTTAAAATATTATGCGATAAATATATAATTTGAAGTATGCAACTTAAAAAAAAAATTATCATAATAATTTAGAATTTTCATAGTTGAAAATGTTTGCACACTGAAACAAAAAAATTAAGGTCTATTTATATAAACTAAATGTTTTCATTGTTCTACATATAGTATGCAACAGTCAGCTTCTAAAGTAAATGGACACAAATGAATGTTAATTACCAATTGCACTCAATTTAGTATTTCAAATAAGAATTGAACAAACATCTATTCCAGTAGAATTGGACTTGATTTTAATTGAAAGTGTAATTTTAATATAATAAGTATACTTGAGTTGCCTTTGTGCTGAAATGGTAAAATATTTATATAAATCAAAACTAATTAAATAAGATTTATATGTTTATTTAGACTTTAATTTAAATACAATAAATACAAATATAATCAAAAGAATTTTTTATTTCTAAATCTGTTATGCATAATATTTAACCTAAAATGATGCAATTTCTGAGGAACTGACTTCCATGTATAGTAATCAATATCAAACATATAAATAAAACAATATAATTATTGGTAGTTCAATAATAATTGTTAATATCCTTACAGCAAAAATGCCAGAATCTTTATCATTATTTATATTTATTTTTAGATGGGACTTCAAAACGTGTTGTGGCTACAAAGCCTGTGGTGGAGATGGATGGAGATGAGATGACTCGTATTATATGGGAGAAAATAAAGGAAAAATTAATTTTTCCTTATGTAAAGGTAAATATAAAATATAAATACACAAAATGGAATTAGTTATATTTAGGTTTACCATGTTTATCAAATACAAATTTCATTATCTCAGTGAATGTTGAATTTTTTTCCAAAATGAAATTCTTACCATACTTCGACAGTTTGTGGGTTTGGCTTGTTACACAAATTATCTTATCTCATTTTTTCTATTTTTTAGAGTGAATTAGTTTTTAAGTATTTTGTGCCAAATATTATATTTATATTAATATCACAATTATTAAGCATGGCTCAACATATTATACATACATTTTATTCTGTTATCTCTATTAATCATAGCAATATTTATTACTCTTTTATCATATCTTATTTTACACAGTTTACATCTAATCTAGGTCTTTATTACTTAATTGAATTTTTTTATTTTTTAACCAAGGAATACAATGCCTATATTATTTGTCTTATCATAAATCAACTAGTAAATTAAAACAACAGATGAAATATTTTGTTATTTGCTAGCTATAACTGAAAAGAATATAGTTAAAATTTTATGCTTTGATTTTCTTTTTTCTCAAACTCTTTAATGGTCTTGCAGGGGACCAATTTTTTTTACAATAACTAAATTAATTACCATGCATAAGTGGTTTTTACAGAGCAATTATCATATAGCAAAGCATATCAGTTATATGAATTTTACATAATTTAATCTATGATACATAATGATTGGTGTTGTTGATATTTCATGTTGGGAATTAAACAAAATATGCATACTAGATATATTTATACTATCAAAGAACTATATTATTCAGTTAGTTAATTTAAATTACTGGATTTTGGTTCAATTTTACGGTTTCCCTTTTTTTTTCAAGTATGTCAGAGGTTAATATACTTATTAAATCTAAACAAATACAAATGTTTAATCTTTTGGTCACGATATAAAAATCTTAAATGTACGTTTTAACACCTATCATAAAAAACAAGTTTTAGAAAAATGTTTTTTTTTTGTAAGGTTATTATATTACTTTATTTTTAAACATTCTCTTAAACCGTCTCTTTCTTTCTCGTTTTCGATCGAAAACTGGTTTGCGAGCTGAAAGTTGTTTTACGATATCATTCGTCTAGAGCTGGGTTAATAACTTCGAGTTATAATAAATATCGACGGGTCGTGGACTTGTTAGTATATTAATGCACTCTGAATTGACGTGGTACCTAAAATGATCTTAAGTCAGTCGGTTATCGCATAGTTTAATAGATCAATGTTTAAACTAAGAACTCTGCGGTATCTTATCGAATTGTAAATATTAGAAACTTATTGCGGTCGCTTCTAAACGTATACTTACTATTACTTGTAAAACTAGCAAATATTTCCTCTTTACCCTCGGGATTAAAAAAGTAAGACCGTAAAAATGTCGATGTAAAGAATTTTTGACTTACGGTAGAGGTACTCAATAATTTTGGCCCAGGCTGTATTTAGTCTGATCCTGTTTGTCAGGAGGGTCCGCCAACCAACTGGTTTTTAATGTCATGGCGTTAACTGTATAGACGCATTATCGGTCATGGATCCGACTTTATTCGATAACTGGATATTTATTGCCCTCGTGGAATGTTTTTTTTTACACACAACTGAAACATCATATACCATCATACTTTCTTAAAAACTATAATTTATATTTTAATTTACTTATTACAACATTGAAGTACTTAGTACCGTATACTTAGTAGTATAGTAGTAACAATGTTGTTAAAGTTGGTGGAATTTGTTCATGAACGATTAAGTTTTGTTGAAAATATAAATATATTATGATATTATAGTTGAATGGATAGTATGCTCGTTAATTAACAGATCCGGTTCGTTGAGATAAATTTTAGCTTTCCATAACAAGCACGCGCCGAAAATAGGTATTTATATACACGCTAACCAAAATTATGCTGCTTTAGCAAATGTTTCACATAATGGTTATTTTCTTTACACATTATGTTTTTCCTTACCTTATTTTCATATCTATTTAATAATCGTTTTATTTTGAAAGTTGAATTATGTCCTGACTTATTTTTATAAGCGTGATCAGATTAATGGGGGTTGAAAAATATACATTTTGAGTGGATATTTCAAGAACTACTATATCGATAGAGATAAAACCTACTTCAGCTTTCGAGTTGCAAAAACAGCTACAAAACGATATGAGTTTGATTGTCATTCAACAAGTTGTAGTCAATTATTAAGCAACCATTTCAACCCCTACAATTTTATTACAGTAAAGATTTGTGATTATAAGAAATTAATTGATAATGGGGCACTTCGATAAAATAGAGATTAATTATTTCTCAATTTACTGTTCAGAGTAGAATCCGCCGGGGATGGTATCGCTGAATTGGGAGTTATAAAACCGCTGAGAAGTAATGTGTTAAGGTTGAAAAGGCCATTGGGTAGAGTTATATCATCTTAAATCTCTTGGTGATGAGCGTGTGTCATTATGGGCATGCAAGTTTCTTACCACCGGGGCTTGCTTGTATCGTCGCTTTATCTCCTAAAAAAAGTGGGCAAGCGATAATCTAGCCAAGTCTGGCCGCGGTGGACTTGTTGGCAACCCCTGGAATTACGTCAAAATTTTCTCTATAGCTGGATTGCTTGTACTACGACCTGGGTCTTCCCCACCGGGACGCCACCGACGATCAAGTTACCATCGACGCAGCCCATGCTATTTTGAAACACAATGTTGGCATCAAGTGCGCAACCATTACTCCCGACGAGCAGAGGGTCGAAGGTAATTCATGGAAAATGTATCATTAACCCTTTCGCTACTAGCGTCACCTATATGTGACGACGTCTATTTATTTATTTATGGATTAGGCTGCTAAACGAGCAAGTGGCTCACCCGATGGTAAGTGATCACCGCCGCCCATGGACATTTGCTACATTACAGATGTGTTGCCAGCCTTTAAGGGAGGGGTTTTTGAAAGAGGGAGGGGTTTTTGAAAGAGGGAGGGAGGAGAAGAGAGGGAACGGAAGGAGGAGGAGATGGAAGAAGAGGTAGGGAGGGGAATGGGCCACCGGGCACCTCACTCACCGGACGAAACGCTAAAACACTTCCACTTTATGCCGATTTTTTGAGAGGTCGTGGTACTTATCCGGTTCGAGCCGGCCCATTCAGCAGCGGGAACAGCTGCGT
>DWHO01000065.1:0-29285 GCA_018247575.1 Eurytides lysithous rurik | reverse complement strand
GTGAGGTCGTGGTACTAATCCGGTTCGAGCCGACCCATTCAGCAGCGGGAACAGCTGCGTGGCTCTACCACCGTGAAGTGAAAAGTTCTTCAGTACCAGAATGGTTTTCATGAATATATTTTTAAAGACCGAACACATAGAACTAATAAAGGAATCCAAAATATTAACAACGTAAGGTCGTTAGTGAATGCTTAATAAAAAATAAGGAAACTTTTTGACTTGGGTGTCTTTAGCATGTTCTGTATCAAGATTACGCGTTTTCCTTGTTATGGGGGAAAGCAAAAACAACTTATGCGCTTGACTTCTCATGAACAAATATAATACCTATGGTACCGAAGCTACGCCGTCGTTGCTCCGTTACTGCACGAAAAAAGGATCAACAAAAACCAGCAAACTAATAAACACCCTCTCGAGTTAATGATTTTATGTATTTTAGATCTTGACCACGGTCCCGCTTGCTTGTAAACTATCCTTTTTTGTATTTTTTTCTGTATCAAAAATCACAGATTTCCTGCCACGTAAAGTAAAACAAAAAAAATAATTTTTCTGTACGAAAGTGAGGTTGTGAGGCTGAGATCTTGCCGTCCCAAGCGCGGCGCAAGGGCCATCAGTCCGTCGGCGCCCCGCGTATTGGCTTGTAACTGTAAAGGCGTCGACTTCGGTCACGGGCACTGTGCCAACGACACCGTGCGTTTCGGGCGGCACGCTTCCGCGCACCACTCCTCGCCGCTTGTCAATCGCCGAACCGCTAATAATAGTTGAGGTTTTGCGGTGAGACCGATGAAGTGATAAGCGGGCGGAAAGCAAATTAAGAAACTGGCATTAACGCGTGTTATAATCATAATCAGAACAATCAGGTAACCAAAATTATCGAACAAGCTAGTCACGATTTCGAATAACTTGATATGAAGTGTTGAGTAAGTCCGCTGTCAGAAAAATATTCAATTTGTATTTAACGTAGTAAGAAATTTGCTCCACGATTACGAATCGAAGATAAATAATTCCCTCTCGTCCACTAGACGTGTCCAAGAAAAATTCAATAGAATTTGTTTCGAAGTCTATTTCCATAATTATTAATAGTAAGCTAAAACATAAGCTTGAAAAAGTAGAACAAGTCGAACATTTATCAAATGGAATATAATATAACTTGACCTGTAATGTTACTAATACAGCTAATTAATTTTAAATCGAACTATAAAAAATTGTTTGCGGAATTTTATCATAACGAATACAACATTATTAATTAGTAATTAAAGCAATGTAAACAGTACGCAACATGAACGTAAATATATAAGAAGCAATAAAAATGATAATTACATGGAGCTTTACAGCATGTGTAACATCGATAATTAATGTAATTACTTATGTGTAGAAAAATCAATATAATACAAAGCAAGTTTTAAACGGCCAATACAAAAGCTCAACGGGGCTGCATTTAACAAAGAGTTAATAGATATAACATTGTTTCCAGGTAAAGTTTGGGTCGTAACACGAGCTTGTCCACAAACGAGTTTCTAAAACGGGTTCTATTTGAATTCTACGAATTGTTAAAAAAAAGAATAAATGTTCGTATCGATAGATTAAAGGTCGACTTGGACGATACAAAAAAACTTAGCGTAATGGATCCGTTTAAGACAACACGTAAGTCGTGGGTGGGGGACATGACGCAAGTACAAAGGGTGAAGGCGTCCGAGTTGTCAAACGAGAAGTTTTTATCGGACGGCCCGTCAACGTTGAATAGAAATGAGCCCTGAATAATGCACGTGAACCTCCCCCCTCCCTGTAGCATGGCGCGGACCCCCAACGGAACCGATCCGTTGTCGAGGTATCACGCGACAGGTTCCGTACGCTACCGTTGTACGAGCAATTAACAACGCAACGAAAGAGCAGAAAAACGCCCCGTACACCGATAAAGTGAATGACGTCGAACGTAGACTGGGATGCCGGAGGACAAGTTGATCTCAGCGAAGATTGAGGAGGTCGTGCATCGCACAAACAAGAAAAAATATCACTGCCATTCAACACATATTCAGCGCGTATTTTTATATCCAATTTTTCACAGGTGTCTTTGAGGTCAGAACGAATCAGAAAACTTTCTAAATATATGATTAAATTTGTATCCGTCGGGCAACATTTTATCAAGTGAAGTAGTAGTAGTAATCAGTCTAGCACAAAACTTAATTAGATAAAGCTTAGGTAACCTTTATAAGTAACTGTTTCACGATTTGTGTTTTTTTTTTAGATACGACATAACCCAGAGTTTTTTTTTATGGTTTAGGCTGACAAACGAGCAAGCGGCTCATCTGGTGGTAAATGATCACTGCTGCCCATGGACATTTGCAGGATTACTGAACTTGCAAATGCGTTGCCAGCCTTTAAGGCGGGGAATTTTTGAAGGGGGAGGGAGAAGGAGTGAGAAGTAGGGAAGAGGAGGAAGGAAACAATAGGGGGACTCCTCGGGGATGACGAAAGAGGTAGTGAGAGGAGTGAGAGAGTGAGTAAGGAAAGGGAGGGATATGGGCCACCGCCCACCTCACTCACCAGACGAAACGCAGAAGCAAAAACACTTCCACTTTACGCCGATTTTCTGAGGAGTCTGTAATTTTATGTGTCAATAATAATAGTAAATTTTTAAGGCCTACCAAACTCTTTGCAACAAACATAATGAGCATCATTCGGTATATAACCGATAGTGTGTATGTAACATACACAGGAAAAACATACCTACATGAAAAATATTTTGAATTTGTCTATATATTTTCCAGTTGTAAAATACAATACATAAAAAGTCCTTAAGAAATTTTAATATCTATTAAAAGGCAACTTTATCAATCCAGCAGTTCTAAAATTCCTTTGTAAATGGCGACTATAGAATATTATTGCACATGTGTTCCTGTGTAGAAAGCACTGTTTTTAGAGAAATTACTGCGCATATAAAAACTGTGCTAAAATCGGCAAGCGTGTCGATTACCATCAGGCGTCTGACTATACCTTATATTGTAAATAAAGAAATGATATAGGGCACAGAGCACAGGTCACTGGTCAAATCTGTACGGAGGTCATGTGGGCACGGACCACCACGCGGCCCCAGTGTCCCCATGTTAATTGGGGGACTTCACATGTTGAATTTTTTTTTATTTCTTAGATGTTCATGTCTCCTCTCGATGTTTGCCATCACAGATAATTAATAACATAGTATAAATAATTAATAACCCAGTGAAGCCGCTCTTCTCGATAAAGTAAACGTGTTAACAACTTCGCGTTTCGGCCGGTGAGGTAAAAATAAATCTTAGAAACACTTTATCATCGGTTGGAAACAAAATAATGCGTGGTCATAGGTGGCAGTCAACATTTACAGGGGGAACCGCTTGCCAAGTTATTCAGCATCTGCCATCCGCAGCCTGTTATGGCTTAGCCAACATTACAAATCGTACAGTTTTTTGAACACATCAATATTATTTTCGTGTTTCAGTATATTCTACGCAAATAAAAAATAAAAATAATTTTAATAATTAAGATAATTATAAGTAATTGCAAGAAACGGTAAGCAGTCTCGTAAAGAAGTTATTAATTAAGGTTTTAGTTTTTGTGTCAACACTGCCTGGTGAAGGGGACAATTTATTTTTTCTTCATTTAATAGCATTGCCCTTTCTCTCATGATTATACTGGTACTTTATTTAATCAGCATGAAATAAAGTATATAATATCAAAGCAATACCCGGACATCGACTCCTATGTAAAAATGTTAAGTGCCCTTGTGCTCTATATGTTATAATGTTTTATTTTGTTAACATTTATTAAGAAACTATGTTATTTGTTTGTTGTATTAGTGACTTTTGCGTTTTTAACGTGTTTCTATATAAATTATATTAAATCTTTTGCCAGAAAAATGTTATTTAGCTCACATTTATTCCGTGCCGTGGAAGCTCAGTGTCCGTGGGCTCACATACAATTTAGTAAACTCTAGCAAGCGAGGTCCAATCTCAGAGATAAGGTTGGCAAGAAAAGTCGTTCAGTACGCGATTTTAAAAATACTTAGCGTTAAAGAAAACTGTCGCTAAACACATATTAAATCAAAATAGTTATAAAAAGGAAAAATTTATTGATCTAAAGTTAGGAGACTACTGTCACATACGGTGTCAGAAAGAAGAGCAATAGCACACACTTTAGCCTTCTATTTTTTTTTACTTATTACTAATTATTACATAAATCTATCAACCCATAAATCCATTATGATATAACGAAGACAATTTTGTTAAGATTCTAGCCGATGGTAACCCATATTAAAGTGCCACACATATGTGAAAGTCGCATGAAAACTTTTATAAGACTAAAATAGAGCTTCAAGCGATTAAGTTTTAGTTTTAACAGGCACATGGCAGAGAGAAAAAATATATTTTGATAATTATCTTACATCGTCCTAACCTTTATCCCGGTCCTCTCTGTGGAGCACTACCTGCCTAAAGTATTTTGACCAAGCCTCGACTGCACATGTTAGGGTGAAGGATACCATTTGTTATTATAATTGATTAGCCTCCAATGCTACATTCACGTTCGGTCGGTAATGGGAATAAATAAACTGCATTGTAATATAGTCTATCGATTTAAGTATTATAATTTTGAGATACTTTTTTTATTACTCCTGAATAAAAAAAAATCTATTGCCTGTACCTGCTACTGTACTAACAGTAGCAGGTATGATACTAATTATATGAATCCTTTAGATCATTGCTGTGTGACAGAAGGAAAAACAAAAAAATATATAAAAGCAACAAATAAAAAAAGCAGATTCTCGCCTTTAAAAAAAATAGTCGATACTATGTTGATAATACTAATGTATTAAACTATGGTGATATTACTAATGTATTAAAAAAAAAGTTTCCGCAAATTATTTAAACCGTTAAAAGCTAAAAGTTTTTGTCAACATTGTCATGTCAGTACTCCAACTTATGAGCGTGTCTTTTTCTCTAATCACCTGCTACTTATCATAACAAAAGTAATATAGAATAACTCCGTTTACTCTGGACACCGTACCATGATTTCTGGAAGGTATTTAATGATGTCTCATGTAATTATTTTGAAGATATAACATTATTATAATATTTTTGTTTAATTGAATTACATTCCATTGTACAGATCAGTTATTCTAAATGTTTACTAAAAATGAAAAGGTTCCCTGTATTTCATTCAATGAAAAAGCATTTACTACAAAACTCCCTGTTACACAGATAAGAAATAATAATATTAAGTTATTATACTAAAATAAGAAGTCTCTTTAGCACGGTTGTATTACTTTCTAAAGGATACGTAATAGGAGTTTTTGTTTATAATAAGAGAAAGTAGTAGATCTACTATATTTACATGTCATTAGTTTATATTTAGGGACGACCGTAGTAAATAATCCAAGTGAATCCATGAATTTAGTACAGCATTTCTTCACTTTGCAAGTGCGAGCAATAAAAAACTTTATTACTGCTGTGCACATGTCAAAGTCTAGTCGCTTATATTTAGAGACAGTAATTAAATAGACAATATGGCAGTACGCTTGCGGCTTCACTATTCCTATTTTAATTTACCTACTAGTCGCTAATGCTTTACCAAGTACACGATTAAGGTTGCGTCACTGGTTCAGACCGGGACGCATCGACTATTTTATCCTGCAAAACTGGACGCGGGCTAAATAAATTGTAGTACTTTATAAATAGTATAGTGTAGTACTTTTTGGCACTAAATTTTTTTAATGTACAACCAAAATGTAATGTAATGAGGAAATGTTTTTAGTCATCACGTCAAACCACTTTTTTGACTAATACGTGCTGAGATATAAAACAAACACAGAGTGCACCTTTACTTTTAACTGACAAAGTTATGATAAAAACAGGATTAAGACAAGGTTAAGACTCATGTAAATGTAACTTCATTAAGTGTATTTTTTTTTTGTAATGTGCTAACTATTATAAATCATTGTACAATTTCTTTATAATACAAGTGCCAAAAGCAAAATTCAGAACAAAAATAAGTTAAACATTTCCGCTTACAGAGAGTTGGTTTCAACTGCGACATTGTGCAAAAACTAAAAATTATCACATATGAATTTGAGTGTACAAGTTGGCCGTTGCATTTGATACGCGAGCGGAAAATTCTTGACGTTTTAAGAGTAACGAACAAAAACTAGCACCGGGTCGCTTCACTCATTAGGCGAGTGCAAATTAAATTATTAAAGTCGTATTTCCACAAAGGCCTCCTCAAAAGAGAACGGATACGTTGCGATGGCAATGAGAAAGCCTCGTGGTGCACCGACATCGCTATAATGCGTTTGCAACACCGCAATAGACGCTCGGCCCTATATATCAATCTTTAAAGGGCAATTAAATATCAGCAAATAAACTCGGCTCACGACTTATGTTCGCTATTCAATGGCGTCGAGACGGCTAGCATTTTGTTTTTCTTTCGTCGTATTGGGACGAACGCTACTTTTTGTGCCTCAAGATTTTAGAAAAATTGATCCGAAACCAAGTTCTATTATAAAGGGAAATTTATAGTAAGAAAAATTTAAATGATTTTGCTTACTATAAATTTTCATTTTTTTTGTGTCCACAAATATTAATATTGATTGCATACTTGTGTCGAGAACCTAGTTTTGTGCTGACGATATTAAGAACGATTATAAGAATATTAGATTGAAAGTAATACAAATCGCTTTATTGTTACAAATTTTTGTATTTATGAAAGATTTGTAACGGTTACATTAAAATAAAGATCCTGTCATTTCACAAGACTCCGATAACACAATAGTTCAATTTACAGTTGACATTCAAACCTAAACAGGCACCAAACTACTCAAAACAAATTTTAAGTATGCACCGTCAAGTTTATCTAAAGAAGTACCAACTAACAAAAACATTAGAGTCAGTAGAGAAATAAATATGAAATGCTACAGTTATAAAGAAAAAGAAATTTAATAGCATATGGGTCGTTCTTAAATAAAAAACAAAACACGGCGCCTCCTTTAGTGTTTTAAAATGACATAACAGAACAGATAAGTGAAACGACGTTCAAGGAACAGATAAAACAAATCGTTGAAATTATCTACATAGAGATACTGCACGGAAAGGTATCTGTTTGAAAAATAAAGGGGTATATTGTCTTGTGCCGTCTTCACCGATGGATGGTAAATAAAACCGCTGAAGCAACAAAGAGGTCTTAACGAACGGCCGTTGCAGTTTCTGCTTCGCTTTTGTTGAATGACAAAGTCCTAAATTACATTATTAACGAGTTGATACAACGCCGGTGGCTTTGCTTTGTTAATTTCAGTTGTTACGTTCGTGTTTCGTAGTAGTCTGGTGTAGGGGTGTTTTCTCTATCTTAACAATCCGAAAACAATATTATATTCGATTTTATTTAACACGTGATTACCACGGTGAAAACGAAACTTTATTAAGATAAAAAGATTACACATCTAAGAAATAATACCAAAATGTCAAATTCGCCAATCAGGGTTTAGATCGTATGGTTGCTCAAGTCTAGTCTACTCTACGTAGAGGTAAGAGGTAGATTTATACAATAAATATGCTGATGCTTTACTATTTCCTGTCTGTGTAGGCTTCTATTGAAAAAAAAAGAAAAGTTATCTAGTCCGCAGCGGAGTGCATAATAAGTCCGGCCCACGCGGCGATGAATCATGCTCAAATCAACAGTTGCGGCAACGCCGCGAGCGCGGCAAAAACATTACCTACTTTTGAATAAGTTCCCTTTCTCTTTCTACACCTCCGTGCTCCGTGATGTATGGTGTGGTGTATTCGGTGCCATTCATTACGTACCAATAACAAGGATCTTCAACCATTATAATAATGAAACGACAAGCAAGATGAAGCGTAATCGAAACTTCACAACCGCAGTTTGTCATTCAAAATTTCCGCACCTTGTTGTATCAAAGGCATAGAGGCATTATAAGAAGTGTTTAAAACGCGTCCAAATTTAGGATGCGAAATGTTTCCGTCTATAAAGCGAAAACAACGCAAAGCGGCAAACGGCACATAAACGTTTAAAGAGCCGTAAAAACACGATGACAAATAAAATGTCCTTTCACCCGCGAGAGCTTACTTTTTGCTTCGAATAAAACACTTAAATCTGCATGGAAGTTGCAGTTTCAGGTTCTCTTATTGTCGTTTATCTTGGGCGTTTTTTCAAGTAAGTGGATGAATGACGAGAAAGTTAAGTCTCTCCTCGACCAGAAAGTAATTTATAAGTACAACATTATTCATGTAGCGAATGTTTTAAACATAGGTATCCTTGGCCAAAATTATGATACAAACAAGTTAATTAAAAAGTGAACACTATTACAAACATCGAATGTTGTTTACACGAAAATTGCGAAACTACATCGCCAAGTTAAGTAACTAGTTGTAAACGGCTGTCCTTTTACAACGTCGAGCGTATGGAGTACCTTCACTATATTTCGTAATTCCCTTTTTCTTAACATAATTCAGTTATTAATTTGGCCATTAATACATATCGTCGCGGGGCAATGATTGCAGCCGGAGCGTGACAGAGTTGAACGAGTGACCATGAAGTGCGTAGTTGCCAGCCGCTTGCCGTGATACGTTAAAATGGTGACTCATGGCGCGACAGAATATTCCGACGGCCGTGTGTTAGAGTGAGAGACACGAACGGAGGAAACCGGTTCGAGATTTCGAGTTTCAATCCGATATGCTCCTGTCTGTAAGCGAGTCAACTCCGCTTGAGTAGCTCTGAACTCAAGAAAGTAGATCATTGCTTCGTTTTGTTTTGTTACTTTGACGTTGTTCTTTCGTTTGACGGCGCGATCGCGTCCGCTTTCACTGTTTTCGTGAATTAGCTAAATTATTATGCTTTATCTTATCTGTAATAAAAGTTACCTACTGAACGATTCTTTATCTTGAGGCGGCCTGAGCAGAGGTGATGTCACCGGTTCTTTAGCCCTATTATCTCGAAGCTGATAAGGCGCCAGTTAGGAATGTTCTATGCAAGTTTTGCACCCGATAAATTTACTTGTAACATTGTTAACCTGAACCTATTGTAATAAGTTGCTAGAACCTCGAAACCGTACATTCTAAAAATATAAATAAAATATTGTTGATAAACAAACTACAATAGGAAGAACATCTGAACATGCATTATCTACTCAATATTATAAATAGAGTTTTTAAAATTTATTTAAATCTAGTAATTAAACTCTAAGGGCCCTTCACCCTAACTTAAAAAGGACGTGCAAGGGAACTACCCTGCCATGATCGTTGGATCGATCTCGATATGAGAATAAAATATTTATCGTCCATTGTTCAACTCTATGGCGTTGACGAAATTAAAGTATTTGCATATGCGTGATATTATTCAACCGAGCATACTGTGACGAATGTTTGCTATTTACATACGCGTTGGAAATTCAACTTCAAATGTACCAACGGCACTTGATCTTTACCGGTATTACGTCGTAGCACCGCGATACTGTACGTAAGATGAACTTATTATTATGTTTCGTTTTGTAAAAACACTATTCCTACTGTTACAATAGATAAAACCTTGAATTGTCAAACGATCAGTTTCGATAAATTTTCTTGAACAATACACATCTAAAATACAAAAGTTTCTTTCAGGCGATGAACGAATTGACAATTGCAAGTTGTTACTCCACTAAGACTAGGCATCAACATCTAGAATACTGCACTTATTCTAAGTCTCAATATTATTTTATAAAGCTTGTGACAGGACGAACCAGTCTAATAGTAGGCGACATGCTCATAACAGCAAATTGCCCTTTCAGAGTTTTAAAAAACTAAATAATTCCGAACCATGCTTGGTTCTACGTGGCAATCGTAAACTAGTACATAAAATATTTTAACGCCTATATGATTTTAATTTCTTTGAAATCACCCTCCTACAAATTGAAATTAGTGGCCCGAATATTTTTTTTTAATTTGAGCGTTGCAGGAATTATGTACTAATTAAGATTTATAAATTTTACTCCTTAGCAGGTCAAGCCGGGCTTTTATGGTAGTACCACCACTGATTGAAATGACTGCTTGGATTGTAATACTGGCCTTTGTGTTCATGTGCCGTCTATGAGTCCATCACTAGCACATCATCTAGAAAAGGCTTGTTTTGAATGCTAGGTGCAGCGTGCAGGCGTCGGAACGCACGTAGCACGCCGGTGTCATGATCACATACGCGATCGGCGAAGAAAGTCTCGCGAGATTGCAGGAATTTTCCGAGTGGCTGGAAACGCTCGCGTCTCGCTGGATCGTCGTTAATTTTTTTTTTGTTCGCCAACCAACGAACCGACCGACATCCACGCGGCACGGTGAAAACGTCCACGCGATGTGCATCTCATCGTTAACGAACAACGTCGAAGAACAACACACGCTCAGAATTGGTCTGCTCTGCGTTTCTTGCCCTTCTCATTATTGCTGCCATTCAGGATAGTGAAATTTATTATATTTTTATTACAAACGGCACAAAAGGCAATAGCGTAACCTACTGTATTTTTTGCCTGTCATTATCAACAATTATATCAGTTGTAAATAACAGTCAAAAATATTAAACCTATTTTTAAAAATGTATTACAGGTTAGTGTCATAATGTTCATTAGGGAAATAGTTAATAATAGATGTTGTTCTTTCAATTCTTTCAAATATTACTGTTAAAATATTATTCTATTAGGTGTGTTAATAATCAAATTTCTTTTGCATCGGTGCAAGAAAGAGGATGTACAGAGAAATTAAGTCACGCTAGATCAACAACTACGAGCACGGATAAATGATTTTTCTCATGCAAGAGCGCTTCCCATATGCACAACATTTTGTTTGTACATCGACACGCTAGCTTTATAAATCTGAAATCTTAAAATTGATATATTTACCAATATAACAGACTTGAAAGTGTTTTAATTAACTGATAACAAAGTAACGAGAAAATCGAAAAATAACACGAGACCTACAATAGTCAAATTGCGGGCGAAACTAGGTCTTTGAATGGCGAATGTTAAATGACACTAATATGACCCTATACAATTTCGATACCTAGCCATTTCGATTCTAATGAAATTTTACATAACGTTTCACGAGACAGAGAATTTGCAACGTTTATAACAATTTCGAAACCAATTTAAGCTTTGTTTGTTATCTATTGTACTGCTAATATTAAATTTGAGTAATCTATAAATAACAACCGTGAAATTAAATGCTTATCTATAAGTTTATTTACTCTTGCATATTACTTAACAATGCTATATTTTTACGATAGACGTTGAAAACAAACAGACCGAGACCATAAATGAGAAATTACATAATAATATCTGCCCATATTACTTACATTTTCCAGGTTACTTACTACTGTCGTCTTTAATTTTAATTCAAATCCACGACGCGTATTATACTGTAAAGCATGCATCGTCACGGGACGAATTAGTGTCACAGTTAAGGGTACTGACGTCATTATTGAAGGTAATATAAGAGAACATTATTTATGTTTCCTTTTAAACCCGAAACTAATTTAAAACATATGATTCTCTTAACAAAATATCTTACCAATAAAATTGCAACAATGATAAATCACTCACAAACCAATCGGAGAGTGGCCGATCGGCGAGTAGCATTAGTAAATGGTATCCTGGATGTAATAGAGACAGCTCATAACTCCATCTCGTAGTATCGTTCGGGCTTCTGTTGCGACAGCGCGGGAAACCGGTTCCGGCGCCTCCCTACAAAATTGGCGCCAACCGTGATCTCGGACTACTGACGTAGCCCGTTATCCAGCAACGACGGCCATCTTATTGCTTTCACCGTTCAAAATGAAATAGTGCAAACAACTTATCAGATGATTACCTCATTGGAAGTTTAACGCGTTCAAACATGACCACCACATGATGTAAAATAGATGAACGGTAATGTTAATAAGCTATGAATTATAAATAATAATAAATTTATTATTATTTATTACTTATAGAAAACGGCAAAAAGAATCGGGCCGGTAAGATTAGTTTACGTATAGTCAATATTTGACTAATGTTAAAGATTCAAACACCATTACAATTCCGTCGCTAATGTAGTTGTGATTTATTTTAAAAATTTTCCTTTTCTCTCATTGGCAGTGTTCATACCTTTTTTTAGAGTTTAGAGTTTTTTAATCGGCTAGGTTTATTATAGTTTTTGTTGTCACAGCTGAAGCTAATAAGATAATATGAATATTTATATGTTCAAGGTGCAGAATAACCTATTAACCTGGGGGACATATAGGAAATGAATATTTGCCGAGAATCAGATCACCCATGAGCTTTTAAGTAACTATGTCAAAACGGTCGCCGCAAAGACACGTCGTGCATCGAGCGCAATATATCAACGCAGTTGACGACGAATCAACATAAATCAATTCATGTTTATTGCATCGCACCCGTGCCAAGTCTCGACTTCCTTACAATATGTAGCTCTTGTCACGTTTCCAAAACGAAATTGAATATATGATTTTTTTCTCTCTCGATTTATCGCCCACGAGCCATTTCGCGGGAGTAGTGCAAAAAAGCTTCAAACTGTTCGGTAGAGTAAATTATTAGCATTATTTTTTTAAAACGCCGTAAATTATATGTTCTTTGCTTTAACACTACGTCTCATAAAGGATACAAAAGAGCGTCGTAAAGAACGCAAAAATTAAGAATCTATCAGACTCCTAGTTTTTGCGCCTCCGCCTCCGCCAAGTTTTTTATTATACAGATATATTTACATCTAGAAATGTAAAAATCGATTAGAACGATGAATGGACGATAATTATTCAAACATTGGCACCGGCTACTTTAATTCGCCGAGCTCGATTTAGATCCTGCAACACTGCCAACCCGAGCCCGATAGATCGGCAACCAATTATCGCACGCGTACACGTCAGCGGGTAATGGGAGAAGATTGACAGCGGTTGTTCTATGCAAATGGAGTTGAAAATCTTCAAAACGACTTCCTGCGCAGCCCCAAAATTAGGCGTGCCACTGAGTGTTGTTGCGTGCGGTGAACTCGCGTGAAGATTTGCGAGGAGGAACACCGCCCGAGGCTGTACACCTGCGGCCGAGTGCGTTTCATTCATGAGCCGGCTCTAGAACAATCCGCGGCCGGATAATGACAGTTGGCTTTTCTCGGAAACTACGGGGCGCGGAGGCTTCGGTGGGAGCAGGTCCGTCCCTCTCGCACGCGTACGAGTGAGCGAGAACGACGGGGCGGGGCGATCGTGTTATGTCACGGCGGGCAGAAGCGTCCGAAGCCCGCTGCACTCGCTGCATCCTCACTTCCCGGCTCTTCATTACGGGCCGTCCAAGATCGACACGGCTCTGTCTCTATTCAATAAGTTGTGAGCGGAAAACCGCAGAGATTTAACATCTTTTATAAAAATTTTATATAATATTTACATACAACACGCGACAACATATTAAAGTGTATATCATCGCATGAAGCGTTGGTTCCTCGCGGGCAGAAACAACGCTGGGTTAATGAGATTCGCGTTTACGCGTTTATAATACGACCATGTAAAGTAATTAGACGGTCGCATTAATGACCCCATTGACTTAATAGATTGCTGTCGCATTCACGCTTCCTACCTGTCATGAAAATTATTTTAATAAAAAATGCATCTATAGTAATCTATAAACATATAAACGATTAAACCGATATAAGTACCACTATCTGTAGATATCTATTCGCAGGATTGCATTTGCGTTGGAAACGCATAGGCAATGAAATACAACAAATTTGTTAAATACACTTAATTTCAAAGGCATTTTCCCGAATGGGCCAAAATGCCAATAACAGAAGCTGCGTGGCTCAAATCTGAAATCAATAAATTGCGAGAGGGAAACCGCAGGGATTTAACACACGATAATTGTCTCACTTAGCCTCCCGAGTCTCAGTACAAGGTTCGGTGGGGCATTGGCGTTTTATTGCGAAACGTTGGATTTTATTAAGCGCGACGCGGCTCGTAATTCATATTTTATAGGCGGCGATAAGTACGGCCGACGTTGGTTTGGGCGCGTGTAAGTAAGGCTAAAACTGTACGCTACGTAGTCACCAGTGCAGGGGTTGCATACCCCGTCTCGGGTCAGGGAACACGCTTTAACGGCACACAGCTGCCCCGGGGAGTGTACGGTATGGTAATTCTATGATCGCCACGTTTTTTGTGTCTCGATGTTCTAATGAAATATTTGTACGCACAAATCGGAGACGTATTATTTCCGTTGTCAATTTCAACGGGCTACTACGTGATTAACCCATATAACGTAAAGTTTAAAAAAAAATATATAATGAAACGTACTTCCTATAGAAATAGTATAGCGATACCATAAACCTTTGTTGCAGTTTTTTATTCTTGTGTTATACAAGGGTCATGTTATTATAAAATTAACAGTATTGAAACATGTAATAAATTGTTTCCGTTTTCAAAATTTAACATTTATGTTATATGAGATGTTATATGTTATGTTGCATTGCTAAAACGGCTACGTTATTCCCTTCTGGTAAAGGATGGATGAGGGTTTCACAACGGGGTTTCACACTGCACCAGTGAGATATCGATGGCTAGTAAATTGTCTAATCGATCAAGTTCGAAACAAGCTGGTCGGCAACTAATTGCCCAGCCAAAAACGTCGATTTTGCATCCAAATGCGGGCACAAAATCAACCTATCGTTTTTGCCTGGATGTCGTCATAAGATATAGAATTACGATAAAAATAATGGAAAAATCAACAATCAACGAACCATTATATGGCATTATAAGATGCGGAAATTCATTTTCTGGTCCTACAGCAGGTCTGTTCACTTTAATGAACAAATCATAAAAGAAAACACATCTTTTATTTACGTAGTACTGCACTGATGTCGTTAACAAGAGGATATTTTAATCCAAGTGGTGGAAACTTAGCATTAGGGTTAGGTATCCGTACGAGGTTTAGAGCGTCGCATAGACTAAAAGTACAAACATCAGTTTATATAAGACATAAAAGGATACTTAAATAAAGGAAGCAGGTAAGGCGTACCCTGAAGATACACATCAAATTTATGCAACAAGTATCGCACAAACAAAAATGCTTATCATGTACCGATTCGAAAAGGTATTCTCAAACGACACGCTGGGCTCATACGGCTGTGTTCGAATTTTTACCAGAGATGCCCACTTTGACTTTCGACAATGAGCAGCCAAAGAAAATCAGAGCAGCCAAAACACGCTCAACGGTACTGCATCTAGAAAAATGATGCTTTTAGCGTTCCACTAAACTAATTTCGATAGATTGCAGCTAAGTGACATTACCATTAGCTATGTGTTGGTATCGAATTACTTTACTTAATCAAATGTTTTAATTTTGGAGCTTTCTGCAATATCTAGATCACCGTGGTACTCTCATTAATAAACGAAATGTGGTAAATATGCAAATCGCATGGTCAATCTTGCCGATGTTACGGTCATGTCGGATTTAACAGACGTATAAGTTTTGGACTTTTGGAGAGAGTAACGGATTAAAAGTGATCTATTATTCTTGTGTGCCGTAGATATTACCACTATTTAACAGTAAATATGGACCAATTACTTTTTTTATTTTTATTTTTTTATTTTTTTATATAAATAAAAATAAATCCGAATGCAAAACAACAACTTAGTAAGATCGAAGACTTTTTGTACGTTTTGCTTCAATATCTATAAAATAGAAACGTAGGGGAAGCTTTTTACAAACATGATAGAATGTAAAATTCACTGGTCTACACATGTTAACAGGGAATTGTCTTAATCTATCTATACTACAAAAAAACTAAAAAACCGTTAAAGATGTGTCAATAAAAATATTTATATAAATAGATAACACGCACACAAATACATATAGCTGTAATACATAGTTCATGAATGACTAAAAAGAAATGTCTGTTTTATTTTAAATAATAGCCAAATAGTTTTTAAGTTTTTAATATACCGAAGTCAGCGGGACGTCTTATTATACACTCTTTGTTATAGCCCGAGGGAGAATCCAGCAAGTATACAAAAACTTATTTCCATATCCCTTCTTAATTGCAAACGTTACGCACGTAATGTGGTAATACATATTTAATAAATACAATTAAAATTCTTCTAACACAATTATTTTTATAATCATGGCACACGGGCCCTTCATTAATTATTAGAATAGGTTGCGACTGCCAAGCGGTAAGCCGTTAGTATAATAATAAAAAAGAAATTCAACGTAATCACATTTTGAAGAATGTGGTATTAAATACTCATGCTCAAAATAACAGATATTCATAGTTATGCTTATATCATAACCTATATAATTTCCGTCTAACACGTGGGAAATCTAAATCTTTTCCCATGAAATGAAAGATAGGATGAATAATTAAAGTCAATGGAAAAATATATATTTTTAATTCAAATATATAATAACAATAAATCGAATGATTAGTCGATGTAACACATTTTAGTTATAAATCAATTTAAGCAAAATATTCATACATACTATATTATTAATTTCGTTCATGCATACTAAATAAAAGGGGAAATCTATGTGCCCTGCGGCTGGAAGGTACATGGTGAGGGGGCTGATCTTTAATTTTAATCTCTTAGTTATATTTAATCATCGTAAAAATACCCTTTTAGTTAAATATTTTTTTCCAATAGTTTTAATACCATTGTCACAAATTAAAACAACAAATTTGTGATGAAATTCTTGAATTTCCGACAAAGAACAACGTCGATTTCAACATAATATATAAAAACAAAGTTGCTCGACAACTATTATTACAGTGCCTAACTCTCACAATTATCGATTTTCTATGAGTCATCATCACACATGATCACAAACGCACACGTGTATTGATTCAAAATCTAGAAATAGCCGCATACAAGATTATGGGTTAGGTTAGGATGTTAATAATGTTTCCATTATAACATACAAAATTATTATGGCTCGATGAAAAAAAAAATGGTTCGATGTAAAACTTTTTCTAAATTACACTTTCCATTTCACATTACGTTTAATGGTTTTTTAATATTTATAAGAAATTGAGACAACCAAAGTGTCTGCTACGATATTTGAAAAAAAAGCTGTACAAAAGTTTATCCAACTTTTCTTCTCAAGGTAAAAAAATATATGCGATATAATGAAGAAAGGAATATAACCAAAAAGCTAGTTCAAAAAAAGTGACATTATTAAACACAAAAGGTTAAGCAACGTATACACACATTATATGTAACATATATAAAATTTTATATATGTTACAAATAATGTGTAAAAATAAAAGTATAAAAATTGATTGTTTTGTTACGAAAGTAAGTGCCCAACGGGTGGGCGATTTATCTGACAATAAGAAATTATCCACACCACCTTGTTAAAGTGGCTGCAGTTGCTTTGTTTACATTTAAGAAGGGTAATTAAAAAGATCGAAACGCCTCTTAATGGTGGTTTGTAATGTCGTGTCTAGATCATGCCTAACTACCAATGTCATCACAACTAAAGCTCCTAGGAAGTTTGACGACAGTGAAAGATATATCGATGTACATATAAGCAAGGGAAAGCGATAAAAAACGTTTATCATACAACCACTGTTTGGCTAAAAATCTAACAACACGAAGTGAAATATAAAATTTTATGTTTACAAAAACTATCGCAATTTTGAGTTTTGGACATGTCACAATGTTTTTCGCAACGGTTCAACGGAGGGATGTTATTATAAATTTTAGTAAGAGTTATAAGGGCTAACACTATAAATAGTTTTAAAATAAATTGTGTAAAAAAGAATATAATGGCCAGAAAATAAAGTTTACGGAAGCGAAAACGCTGGAAACTTAGAGTACATCTAAATCAGTTCATGGGTGTGATAGTTAAAACAAAGAAATTCAAGTACATACATAATTTTGAGCTGTGGTATGTGTCTTAACCTTAAGGTAGAAAAATTGAAATCAGATCAATCTTGTGTTCAAGAAGTATGGCTTATATAAAAAGTGTTCTAAAAGCAATTTGATATGTTTGATACCTTTTGTCTTGGAGAGTCCAAATCGGCGAATGTCATACAACTGTCAGTTATTCTACTGTCAAGCAGAGAGCAAGCAGTACTGTGTTCTGGTTAAAAGGATACAGAGAAAACCAATACACCACCTTATATATTCTCTCCCGGAATTTTCTTCAACAACAACTTTTGGAACTTTTGGAATCGGTTGTCGCCAACGGTATTTCCGGACTGATACGACAATGGAACCATCATGAATAGAGCATACTCCCACCTTAAAGGCCGGCAACGCATTTGCAAGTCCCTTGATGTTGCAGATGTCCATGAACGGCGGCGTTCGCTTACAATCAGGTGAGCCGCTTGCTCGTTTGCCTCCTAATTCCGATAAATGTCTATTGTTGAGACAAGCAGTACCAAACACTAAAAGACACTGGGCTGTTGTAGGTAAATATGCCGCTCAACATCACGACCTACTCGTCTTTTCACTCCAACAACCTAGAAAAACCCACAGATCTACTTGAGAAGCATAAATTAAAAAGTTATATGTGTATCGATAAATCAACCTATAAATGGGGTAAAAACCAAATTAGGACATAATCCGTTCGCGTGGGTTGACTGTTGAGATCGTGTTGAACACTCATTGGAGTAGAGATGAATTTAAAAAGAAAAAAGCTTCTGTCGGCGTTTATCATGACTCGTCGTGTGACTATTATTGTAATCAAAATTGAAAACTATTTAAGAATTTTGATTAAACTTATTATTTGCGTACGTAAAAATATTATAATATTAAAACACGATAGAGGCAAAATATGTACTATGATAGAGGGACAACAGGGTAGAGCTTAATTAAAATATTTTACATAGTTACGAACTGTCCCAGGTCTTAATTTTTATCATTCATCCAGTTATTTAATTACTGGCTATAAAAATGAAGATGATATCTGTTTAAAATTGGCATATCGTGACGTGTGCTTGTATTTTAAATATGATCTAGCTTCTATCATGTACTTTTTTTTCTTTAGAAATAACGAGAGGAACAGATGCGATGCTATGGTAAACGACAAGTTTGCCTAGTTATAACAATCAGTTGCCGGCCGTAGCCGGCCTTTTGGACTTGTACTACCATACAAGCCCAAAAGGCCGGCTTGATCTACTAAGGAGTAAAATTTAAAAATCTTAATTAGTATATAATTCTAGCAACACTCAAATTTAAAAATAAATTGCCGGGCTTTTGGGCTTATATGGTAGTACCGCCACTGATAACACCATAGTGCCATACAGTACTATACTACGCACACTATGCGCTCGTCATCTAAAAATATAAAAAGGTTCTACCTCTATGCTGAGTAAGTCAGACTGGCTCAGGCATATGGTCATCGCGTAGAAACATTATTGTTCCAGTCGTATATATTCGCCATAATCAAACTACCCACTAAGAGACCTTAAAACTCCAAAGTCACGCAACTCACGGAGCAGACAGCATTTCAGACTTGTGCCACACATTATGACAGAAGTAATGTAATTCACGTCGAGTGCAATAAACACGATAAGATTAACACGTAGTGACCGAGTGTTGTTCAATGATAACATCTCAATTTTGCAGGAAAAGCAAATTTACACTACGCTTATAGCAAAATACGCAGTCTAGTGGTACAATACGAGTATGTTTTAATTCTGCGTCATGTCTAATGACGTGATGCAAAATTATAAATGCAATATCCGTTATAAGGTGAGCAAACGTTTTAATGGTTTCAATTGATTATATAAACACAATGTAGCAGAACCAGTACATCATAAAAAGGAGGCATCGAACATCAATCTGTGGTACGGTAAAAAAAAAGTTTAACCAAATAATGGTACTTTGATGTCTGAAATGTAACTTATCTACCAATATTTTCACGTCATGGTTTCGTATTAAAAACCAGAGCCAAAAACCCCAATTTATTATTTCATAATAAATATCGATTAGATGTAACCCCTTCTACGAATTTCTTTTCTTGATAACGAAGCTGACTAAACTATTTTGTTTAGCAGAAATGATAAACAGATAACGAAGATTAATTAAAACCGATAAGAAATTTAGGTAAAATAACGCAGAGTTGTCTAGACAATGACATTTCGTACGAAGTCGATCTAATTTTCTATATTAAAAAAATAAATTACTGAAGCTTTTATTGGTGTATAAAATGTATGCTTAGGCAACATTTCATCACTTTCTTTCTACTTGATTATTCTTTGCTTTTCGTATTAGGCAAGATAGTTTCTAGGCCATGTAATTTAAAGATATAAATAAACAACTTTGATGTATTAGATAAATGAACAAGAATACGCTCTGAGAATTCTATATATCCCGTACTGGCACTAATTAACGAGACTATCAGCCACATTCAAACGTCAATAAGCCCTTATAAGAACTAGTATCACATTTATCATTTGCAATGTTCAGTCTTAAACGTTCACTAAAAACACTCCTATTGAATGGTACACGAAATTTCTCTGAGTGCAGTCTATCTTGACACGCTTTACTGATTTGTAATGAAGTAAAAGCAACGTTATCCTCCAACAATAAGTAACATTTCTCTTTTTTTTTTCAACATGTTTGTTCGCACCACAGACTCGCAACTATGAGAAGTCACCAATACCAGATGACAGCTCCTAAACTTCTGCTTCTGCACGGCGTGCATTTGAAAAATATCGTTTAAAAAGAAATAAAAATTAAGACGACGGGCACGGCCGAATAGAAAGTGTTGCACTCTTACCAATATTAGCGTAGTACCCGGCGGGATGCATCGTGTGCGAACTGATCACCGGTGAAAATTTTCCATTTGACACTTACCTAAAATAAACAGAACATACAAGTTAAATTGTGATGAAGAAGATCGACCTTTGATTGCAGCAGGTTGATATTCCCCATTAACCTTAAGATAAGTTAACATAATAAGAATTAAGCAAAATTTCGGGGTTTTCTATCACACCATTAAAGAATCTTTAGTAGTGGCAGCTACGCAAAATCTGCATTGTATTGCAATGTAAAATAATATTGGCAAAATGAAATATTTGTGGAGAAATTACTGGACATAAAGATACAGACATGTGGAACGCAAATACTAGCAGTGTTTTGAACGAATCTGAACAAGTCGAGACGAACTCGAGCATTATTTCGTCCAAATATGTCGCTTACCATCAAGTACCCGTCTCTTCAAAATTTGTAAAAAAAAATACTTAAGAATTTTCTATTGCAGAAATAATTCTGGATTTATTTATCTAACAATTACAATCGCCAACTTCAGAATAATATCTTTCAATTGCGCTTAGATTATAAAATAAACAGATACATTATTCATACGAAAGTACCATTTACTTGTAAATTTGAGTCAGTGTTAATTTGGTTAAAAGATTTTAGCCACTGATAGTGGTGTGAATACTTATAGAGACGTAAAACGCTAATTAACTTTTGGAGTCATAGGCGGGGATGTTAATAAAATTTCAAAAAATAACACAGAATACCAAATAATAGAGACATTAAATTTTCCACTAAACATATTTGTTAAGATTCAAAAAAGTTTTTCGTCTCGTCGCATGAGTAACTGTAAAACGCTGCCAAATTTTAGCGAAACGCAAAATCGTATTTTGCGCTGTCATGACTCCTACGAATTATAAGCAAATACATATATCTGAAGTAAATTTGGTTGAATACCCTGCCGTGGCAAAATGCTATATATTTTCTTAATTTTTTTTTATATGTATTAATTTACCTAAATTTATTATCAAACTCGTACAGAACCAAACATAAGAGATAAAAATCATGAGAATTACGTTATTTAAAACCTAATGGGTAGCTAATAAGTAAAACAGAATCACTGTCTAAAAGGGCGGTTTATTTAAATCATCCGGCATGGATACGATACAATTGAAGACGACATGCGAGAGCCATTTCGAATTCATGCGACATTCAATTTCGCCGGACTGCATTACTCGATGGCATTGCGCGCGTCCATTGTGCATGGAATATTCGCCATAGGGGCCAAATGCGAGGGCCGGCATGTTCCGGCCGAGGCATGCGGAGGCACACACGTGGCTTCCACGGCAGCCTGCCTGCTACGGAATCTGACCAAATGCCCATCGGGGCCCGATTGTTAGCTAAATAGCGATGGCTTATTTATGAGATTCAGCCTGCGGCTTACTCTGGCGATGCTCCGACCGACCGGAAGGCCCGTCGTACGTTGCATTTTCCGACTGCTCGCAAATCGGTTACTAAATACTGAATTTGCCGTAGGGACATCAATAACAAAATTAACCTTTATTCTATCAAAATTTAACAAAGCATCTACGTGCTTTGTAGCATAAGCATAATAAAAATTTAAACTAATTATTCCTGTTTCTATTAATATTTGTATCATAATCATCATATATATATTTGTTTGTTGAACTGAATCTCTAGTTTATTACTAGATAGAACAATATCAATAGCCGTGATTTAATTAGGAGTACCATGCATCCTTGCCTTCATAAATCTAGCATAACACCGTCATTGTCGATTATAAACGTGTTGTTTATCAATCTCAGTTAATGACAATTTATTGTTGTCGCGCTCAAGGCAGAGATTAGCCAAATAATATTCAAATTGGTGACAAATGTCTCGAGGGCATGTGATAGATAACTTTCTATTTTAAAAAGTAAGATGTTGACTCATCAAGTCTGCATGAAGTCGTTACTTTTGTGATAGACCACTTTTGTTATTATTTAACGGAGTTCAGTCTTGATACATTGCTCAAGATTTTTTTTTTTGTTTCAGGTAGGTAGATTCATCGTTGTTACATTTTCAAAATCACAAGGTATTTATTCAATTTCGTATTTATGCATTAAAAAACTAAAGATGTTTAGGAATAAGGAAATACTAAGATCCAATAAAAACATGCTCGTTGCAGCGCTCATCACTGTACTTCTAATGCTAAAATTTACATATACCAAGTTTAGAACTATCGTTTATTTTGGATCTAACCATCTTCGATGTTTTGTATTGTGAAACCAGAACTATGTTCGCTAAGGGAAGTACCACGCAGTCTCCAGTAATTCTACCGTTAAGTGCTAATATGCAAATACTGCGTGGCATTGTGCTACCTTTGGCAATAATTCAGATTTATGTCTTTTCATTTTGATAAACAAAAATAGACAAAAACATGTACCATAAAATTGAGTAGTCTGATCTAGGTCGCCGGTGCAGTTCGAACGAGGCTGATATTTAACAACCACGTCGGTTATTCTTAAAATTGTTCACGGGCTTTGGTACATAAAAAGCGAAAATTAATAATTTAATAATCAAACTAAGAGTATGATATTCTTAGACATGCGCTGGTCTGAGATTACGTGAATTAATACAACATACATAATTAAATATCTTACAATGCCGCCCACCTACGTCGTATTATTGGACCGACAGCATTACACCTCTACTCGACTCGGGTCAAAGCGTAGGTACGCATTTACGTACCGAACACCGAAGGGCGCACATAACTAAGGTAACCGGCATGCCATAACGAAATAGTGATTTTTAAATGGTATTTAAGAGAAATGTTAATGAAGGCGGCGACGTTCAGTTTCGTGTCGCGTTTACGTTTTGGAAGACCAACATGTCGTTTTTAAAGCGACCTGCATCACTCAAGTGGCGATCGTAAAAGATATAAAAGATCGGGATTAGGATCTGAGGCGGCTCGACTTTGGCGGGGCCCTGGTCGACCTCCCCACTTTACTTGGCGTTACAGCTCTTAATAGAGAGGATCGTATTATGTTCCGTCAGCGCAAATTTTGTAAGCGGTTACTAGTGCGATAAAATGGCCTAAGATAGGGCAAGCGGCTTCTAATACTTCATCTAGCGTGGCATTAATCATCTCGGAAAGTTGTCGAGTGCAATATTTTGGCATAGGTGTCCATGTTTGTTAATCATTTTGCAAATGGCGAATCGTCTAGGTTCTTGTGACTTGTGAAAAAGAGTGAAATATCTCATGGATAGATGCGGAGACAGTACCAGTAGATTCAAACGGACGGCATAGAGAACAATAGAACAATGATATACTCGGTTCTGTAGCCACCGCGCTAATGAAATGTCCCAACAGACACTTCATCCATTGCATATAGAGTAACAGCTACGATCACAAAGCAGCCGTAAAAGCTTAGTTTATATTGACACACTGCAGTTAGTTATTAATAATTATTATAATAAGAAAAGAACATAAGCCAATATGTACGCATGATGACAATCACGATTATAATTCACGAATATCATTCATCAAATTCCTGTTTAACATTAATTTCCTAATTAGTATGCTAAGGTTCATTAAAAATAATAATTAGCAGGAACGAAAAGAGGTAATTTTCTTCTATTTCGTATTCGTCAAAATTACATAATATAATTTACATAACGAGCAATAACAATATCAAAATAGTATTAATACTATAATTCGACGGTCAATAGTCGTTTACAAAAGACTAGACTTATAAACAAATCTGTCTGCAGTTGACAACACACCTGCCTTATCTATGGTGTTGTCTGTACTTATGGTTCTTGCTTACCATTTCATTAAACAAAGACGAGACTGTTACAGTAACAAAATAGCAGTAAACTCATCAACTGGCGCCTACCTATCATAAATTATTTTGCCCGACAATCGAAAAAACAAGTTTTTAAAGTTGAACTTGCCACATAAAGTATTACAGCGTGTACAAGTGCTAAATTGTTTCTAACGCCCACAGCGTTAGCATCTAAACACACACACGCCGTATATGGGGGTCGATTAAATAACAATATCGAGGGCCATCGACCATGCTACTTCGGGGGATTCGTAGGTGAAAAAAAGCAAGCAGCGGACCGATGGTACGCGCGGAATGGGGGGCACGTCCGGCGGCCGCGATTGTTACCAGTTATCACTGAATGCTTTCCGCCGCGGAGTTATTCTGTCCGCAAAAAAAAGAGCCCGCGGCGAGGGCGAGCGGTGGCTTTGAGACGCCGCCACTGCCGCCCCTGTGGGAAAATCGCCGCCAGAAAAGTGCGACGCGAATAAATTATAAGCCTACCGCTCGCTGCCCACTCCGTATGGAACGCGACGAATGCCTTTATTCATAATGGAAAGCGCGAATCCCGTGAAGCACGGACGGACTGAAAATCTTACTATTATTATTAATCTGCCAGTGTGTTTGTCCATCCGTCCGTCATTATTTAACTAAGCAACGGAAAAATGAGGCATCATGATTTTTAAACGAGTATAGTTTTTGTGGCAGAGTTCCAAATAACGAAATCTAAAGTAATTTAAGCATCTTATTTTATACGAAACGGGTTTTCAACGGTACTTATTTGAATTCTCTAGCCAATAAAAGATTTTATGTTAATATCCTATCAAAACTGAACGGAAATAAAAATTTGAAACATAAAAAAGCAAAAAAAATATTAAATATATTCTGACAATTACATTAAAATATTTGAGTATAGAACATTTATTTAAAAATATTAAATAGACTTTTTCAGTGCTTTTATCATTAAATATCCCTTAGAATATTACACGTTTTTTTTACTATTTTCGAAGAAATCAGATTGATTATCCTCAGCTTAATGCTGTACCTACGGATCCGCATTTTAGTCTACAAAACAAGCCGTCAACATACTATATTAATAGCTATTTGTCTATATTATTGCCAATTTTGAAGTTATAAAGAATAGCTGTTCATCGTTATAACTGTATTTTACACACACTTTAAGTAAGAAACATATAGACACCAAACATAGCTGAGGAGTGAACATGAAAAAGATAAGTTCTAAACAATAACCAACCACCTCTCCAAAACTTTGCTGAAGTTTTATACATTGGAATAATTAAAATAGATATATGGTCATATACCCTTTGTTAATGGCGCGCGATGCTACTCTGGGGAATCCTTAGTTAAACGCACCGTCCCGGAATAGACCTGACAGTGAAGCGATTGCGCTGTCTTGATGGATGTCAGGAGCGGGTTATTATCTACCCCTTCCCCTGCAGAAACGCTTTCTTATTTACAGTCTCTTAAAACTAAGAACGCAAGCTCGGCGAGATAAAATGCAGTCGAAGCTGTACTATCTGCTATGTGTAAAGACTACAACTTTGTCTAGAACAATGTTTGCATTCACAACTAATTTTTTTAAGCTATTTTATTAAATCCGTAATATAGATAGTTAAATGTTTCCTATGAAATCAAATGTCAGTTTCAACCAAAAGGCAAGCGAAAACCATATCTCATTGTGAAAAACGCGGTGCGTTTAATCAAACGCTCAAAAGGAAACTTTTGTTACAGCGACGAACGAACGCAACAAAAAATTAAACGAACAGCGGTACAGTAATTAAATTTATTAACAGTCGGTCAATTTTAAGCGCTCAACCGCCGATGAGCGAAAAAACTCACCGAACAAAGTTATCGTGGCAATAAAACAGCACGACGACACTAGACATGGCACAGAGCTGGTTCCACGCCGCTCGCATTGAAAACTCGCAGAAAATGCATCGGGCGATAAGAAAAAATTCAGTCCGAGCCGAGGCTTATAAGAACATGCGGCGGCGGTGGCATTCCATCGGGGATGCCTCGCATATCGAGACCTAAAGTAACCATTTACCGATTACAGATAGGTACGCCACGGCCGCGGCAATCTCGCCGGATCGCCTCTCGAATGCTACATGTTATGTTTAACCCAAATAAGTGAGAAATACCTCCTCCGATGGCGGCTTAACGAGGCCTCTTGGGCTACCTACAGACGAGACAGGCGAATACAGCCAGTCGTGAGTTCGTGTTTAAATTCAACACGCATAAGACAGTTCCGAGCTATTGTGAGCTAAACGTCTTCACTTAAGACGTCATTAGAGTAACAAAGTTACGGTTAACGTTTGGCGTCGTCGTGGAATAACAAAAAAGCGGTACCAACCGCAGCTAACTGAACGCCACTGTTTTTGTCCCTGTCTAACTGGGGTGTTTGACGAAGGTCGGAGCGGGACGTTGGTAGATTTTAATGCGCCTATTCTAATATGAATCACGTTAAATTTATAGCGCGACAGCCGCGCCGCTGCTGCTCCATAGTGACCGGGAGTGTCGCTACATTAATCGTCGTGGACTCGTGAACCGCTGTTAAGGCGGTTCGATATTTTGTCGGGAATAAATCATAGGGCAAAAGAAAATAATCATAACTTATCACATAAAGCTATGAATTCTAGTCAATCAATCAATCGTGTAGTTAATTATATCGATCGTAAGGGATAATTTGATCTAACTAGGATGATAATAGTTTTTGAGGTTTAAAGATAATTAAATAGTTAACCCACAATGTGGTTACTAATATTAAAAGTGAATTTAAATTTCATTAAGAGAATAAGGTTCACATTGATAAAGGTATCACTATTATAACTTTGCACCATTTTGATATTTGAGCTAGGACTGGCAAATCCTTATTTATTTGCACGTTGTTTATATTTTGACAAATAACAATTTATTCGAGGCACAATAAACAATTGAATAAAGCAATAAACTAAATAGCAAAATATAGAAAGCCAACAAGAGTTTGCCGGTGACAATTTTAAAGCCAACAACGAGCTTGCGGAGAACTCTCGCGTACGGATAATGGAGTGACACAAAAAGTTCTAATTGTTAACTTTTCGACGTCTACTGCCGCTCGTGGGACCGATAAATCTGTAACAATTTATTTGGACGTTGTTTTTTGATTCACTTTAAACATCTTCGTTAGACCATTTTAGAATTTGCGTTTTAATCTACTGGAAGTATTCCGATGCTGGGATTTTCTGTTCAATTTAATATTATTTAATTTAATAGAAGACATAGATAGCATTTTGTCTTTATAAACTGAAGTCTTATTCATATAAGAATGAAAAATGATATAACATACAAGTGATCGTAAGCGTAGTAATAAGTAAATGATACATTCACTAAGTCTACACAGGTTCACAGTCCTGGTTCATGCAGATTTGAAACTAAAAGTTCATATAATACTTATAGAATTACATCATTACACTGAAATATAACTTTAATCGTATTATGTTTCATAAATTTATTACTTATGTATGTTATATACCTGAAAATGTGACTGCAGAGATCAAAAACACTTTAAACGCGTAAATTAAATCATTGTGAAGTTAACTTTAGTCTTTTTTCATTTTATATAAAAACAAACCACACAACAAAGTGTACAAATTTAGTTCATTCTTGGCCAGTAAGTATAGCAAATGTCCTACATCGATTCAGCAAACAAACGACGTATCATCAAAGGATGTGTTGCAACAATATTTGAACAAAGGTTAAATTTATGTAAATGCCAAATGGCTATTTGCGTAATCAGTTCAGTGCGCTGCAAATCCCTTTTCTCGGTATTTACATATATAGTTATATTATAAAGTATATGTTGTTACATTAAAATGGTTTTACAACAATAGAAAGTTAATTATAATGATGTTTGAGTTACGAAATATATATAAAACAAAAACACTTTTGGCGGTTTAACGATATGGAACTTTTATATTTTTTCTCCTTATTTTCATTTGTTTCTCTCAAGTAAAATTAATATGATCCATGCAACATTGAAAAAGTACGTAACAAATCCCGATTTTCAGCCTCCATGATAAACTGCCTCGAACAAAACACGTTACGGTACAAACGGACTCCCGAGCAATCAAAGCGCACGGTGGGTAGTGTTTGCGATATAAAACGTACAAACAGCGGAGTTTAATTAAATCGCCAAGAACCGAGAGCGGAGCGGGCAACAATTCCGATTGTAGCGATAGTTTTAGTGAAGTCAAAGCGGGCCCCGTGCAGGGCTACCTGCAACGGCGCCGACTCAATCGGGTAAATTATCGAGAAACTGCCGAGCGGGCCGTGACGTTTAGTGTTGGCCGTGACGTTCAGATAATTAACCGTCGATAATGCGACTGTCAACTTTATTGCATATAAAATTAAGTGTACATGTGAAAAGCACGCCTGCGCTCACCGAAAGCTCTGGAAGGATATTACGATCCAAATTTTAACGGGGCTACAATAGTGTAATATTTCACACTATATTGGAACATGAAATATTTCTTTTACGTAAAGATTTCTTTTATATACGCGAATACTACATGTTGTTAAAATGAAAATGCCCAACGTTACGTTTACAGAGTCCATGGTCACGGAACAGATTTCTTTATATATATTTATTTGCCTAATAAGGGAATTATACTTTACTGGTAATTAAATTGGCTAGTAGCTTCCATACAGCGCGTTGTTAAACAT
>DWHO01000064.1:0-29306 GCA_018247575.1 Eurytides lysithous rurik | reverse complement strand
CTTCTACGAGTTAATAAGCGGCAAAAACTATTTATCCCGAAAAAACGGTAAAGTCTCTTGTGGTTCCAAATTAAAGTATTTTATAAAATAAAACTATTTACGGATTTTGCTGGTCAGTCCATCCCGTGATTATGACTGAAAGTATAAATGTAAATAAAATGTGATAAAATAAAATATATTAAAAACATTTGTCTTTTTCTTTTTCAAAAAAAATAACACCTCAAAAAGGGAATAATATCTAGTTTTCACAAACATAAGGTCGCGAACTATAAATGCACATTGTCTCTGAGCAATTATTGGTGTGTGTACACAAATTCTTGTTGCGTGTGGGAATTGAACCTATACCCCCCATACCACGGCGCGTAAGCTCTTACGTACTGCTGCTCAGTTAGCAAGGTGGTTATTTAAATCCGTGCAAACTGAGCAACAGCCTCTCCATAATCTATTTCACCTCTAGACCCTAGTCCAATTAATTTTTCATATTTAAAAAGAAATTGTCACATTAGGTTAACAAACGAAATAGGTATTTCGAAATTTAAAATGCACTTAGACGACTGTTAAAAATGAAGTCAGCAAAATCACACTTGGATATGTGAAGATTATTTATATCTTTATGAAATAAGGAAAAGAAAACGATTTTATTACATTTACAGACAATAAGTTAACGGAATAAAACAAACATACTTTTTGCGAGACAATACTTAACATGTGGTGATGTAGCATTGTCATGATTGTCGCATGACCTTTTCTCATTCCAAAAACCGAGATACACAAAATTAGGTTTTTGTGTATCTCGGTTTTTGGAATTTATACAAAACCTTATCTGAGAAATATCAAAATCAATTACATATGCCGCTATATACAAATCAAAATTCAAAACGATTGTATATTAACAAATATATTCTTAAAAATATAGTGATTATGTGTGAATTTATTTGGAAACACTTACTTTTTAATTTGGCATGCGATTTTGTTTTAAAATGTTATCTATTACAATGAGTGTAAAAGCAAAATCGGGCTGCGAGTATCCGAACGCAGCAAGGTCACGTGAGGTTATCGTAGCGTACGCGCGAAGCTTTCACACTCTAGGCGCCTTGGCTGCAGCAGCATAGACAAAAGAGCCCACTCTTTTGTTTATACCTCTCCTCGGGTTTGCATTGCGATCAAAGCACACGAGTTACAACTTAGGAGTCAAATGATAAAATTAATTTTCTCGACTTTGCAAACTACTAATATAACAACATGTTATTAGTAGTTCGCAAAGTTGAGATTCAATATGACGACAGATTTTGTTACGATATTAAAAAAAATATAGTGACCCCAGCATTCTGGATTCACGCACGGCGTCGAGTAAATCTTAATGTACGCGACGGATGGTGGACGGACTTGGGGCTTTTATTGCATTCTCGGTGCGTGCGCAGTGATAATGACGACATTTGGATCCGAGTGGATGCGGTAGCGGCCGTTCGGCGCGGACGATCGCGATGAATGACGTTGAGGGGGGAAGGGGGCTGAAGAGGAGAGAGGGGGATCGCTGCGCGCATGTGGTTGTGGCCACCCGCGAGCGCGGCTCTACGCCCGTGTGGTCCAAAACCCCCTCCAACCTCCTACCTCACCCCGCTCCCCCGGAGCCCTCTATGCAAATTAGCCCGCGTAGACAACAGATGGATGGCGGAATAAACAAACCGCGTCCTTTGCGCGCCCGATCCGCACGATGGAGATACCGCCAGATATAGTAAGTTGTAGGCGTGGGCTATTTTGTTCGAATCGCGGAAAACCGGACGATGTTATTAGACGAAGTCGATTTTGGGACAGCATAGGAATCGAATATGAATGAATGGTGTATTTCGGTGTCGGTTACCGATTCTAAAGAAACTGTTCTTAAATAAAATACACATCAAAAACTCACAATAGCATTGAATTCCTCAATTAACGACGAAGCAAACGCTCGATCACACCTACGTACGTTCCGACTTTGTGTTATTTACGAATGACCAGTCCGAGCTCGTCATTAGACATAAAAACAAACTGCCGTTAAACTCTCCAGATGGAGAAGGTTAATGTCTTAACGATAAAACAATAATTTGTAATTCAAGTTCTATTCGCCATTATATGCCGTTGTAAAACTAAATGTTTTGTTCAAAAGTAATGTTTTGTTAGATAAAATTTTATTTATCAAATATCGAACTTGAAGAAAACAAGTAAAGTAAAGTAATCCATATTTATTATTTATAAGTATCATTCTTTATAAATGAAATTGACACTATTATACTCATTTCTGTATGATCTTAATTTTCACACCATTATTTAATGCAGTAACAATTAAAATGTTAAAATTACTCAAAAACGCACCTACACTAAAAAAACCCCAGTTGGCACGCGGGAAGGCGTTCCCAAACAAAAGCGATACGGACAATCCTAACCATCTTTTTTTGTGAGTCGATAGATGTGTTGTACATTTTTTCGGTTTTATTGGTCGTAATTTCACGTGGGGATATTTACGGACGGCTGCGACCCACCTAATTAAGTTGTTATGCGACTCCAAGACCTTCGGCATTGTTTAACAGAGGCGGCTTTGGGTCCACGATAAAGTCTGTATGGTAATTATTAATGTATTCGTATTATTTGAACAGTAGCCGAGTCCACCTAACAGTCCGAAGTATGCCCATTTAAAATTTTTATCGACTGATCTATTTTTATTTCCATTAGATTATGATCTGTGAACCAGATCGGTGAATGTATGCGTGAGCGGCAAGTGGTCGAAATAAAATCAAAAACAAACATGCTCCGCAGATGAAAACACGGCGACAGGTGCATCGATAAAAATTGTTCACTGGCTTTTTTATAAAGACTTTATAAAGACTTTTTCGTAGTAATCTCTGTGGATACAATCGTTTCGTTACTTATACATGGAAACGATGCCAAATAGTATTGTTTATCATCGCTATGTTCAAAGTTACCAGTCGATCGCAATTAAACCTACAAAAATAACCACGAATAAATAAAAAACGATATAAATAAACAATTTTATGTCCTTGTACGTTTATATATATATAACCAATAAATTAAATGGAAAAAAGGTCAAGGAAAAAAGTAAGAAGTGTTTATTTCCCTTTTTTGTCTACGTTTTGTTAATTGAGGTAAATATTAATTATATTAATTGGTATTCTTAAAATGGATTCCATGTACCCTAATATATGGACATATAAAATTACTATTTCATAATAGCCCAAATTTGTAAATGAGATTTTCACCTCTTACTTACTAGTTGAAGTGAGGTTTTTAACCATACACCATTTTTATTTTATCTTTACCCAGTGTCCGTTTAAAGCGTCGCCTGTGTCGGGATAATGAATGCTATTTTAAAGATTGATTATTTTCGTAGAATAAAATGATGCAGCCGTAAATTTAAATCGCTCACGGGACAATGCACTCGGGACGGACGACGCCCGCATAGGATATAGCACATCCTCTCCCGGTAAATAGAGTTCCGGGATCGAAGCGATCTATGGAATCGTGCGAACGAATCGTCCGCAACAATCACGAGAGAAGGACACGATGTATTATTGAAGAATACGATATAAGATATTGTGGAGCAATATAATATCGTTTACAAAACGTAAACTTATCACTTAGAGAGTATTGAACTTTTAATATAATTGTACTGCGATGGAGCGAAATTTAATTCTTTCTTAGTTATATCAGTTTTTTTTTAATTGTATCGATTTATCTATATTTTCACGACACCTGTTAAGCACTTATGAATTGAGGATTGGGTGTACGAGGATTCTAATTTACTTACTCGGCAAAAACCTTAAACTTTAACATACTTTCAAAGCTTTGTATAGCGAACTTCGAACTGTCACCCGATACCTACAATATAATATTCACTACGACACAAACAACTTTGCTATGAGTCAAACTATTAAAGTTCTAATATCAACTATATATGTAAGAACAAACTATACAGTCACGTAAATCCCTCTTAATTACAGAACAAATACGATCGTTCAGGCACACTCGACAAAATGCGATTGTGCAAGGGCCGACCACCCAGTTCGAAGACCAGCGGGACCAGCGATAAATCGTTGGATGGCTCAAAAAGGACCGAGTGCGAAGGACGGGGCTCAAAAAAGACCAAGTGCGATTCCGCGGACTTTAGGCCCTCGCGATACGATCGATAAGAATACACGAGGGACCAACAATGTTGCAGCGACAACCAACCGTGATCGATCGTTGCGCCCTCTTTTATTTATACGACTCTTAACACGGTCTTTAAATTCTTAAGTTTATGATTAATGAATAAGCGGTTTCGTATCCGACAAAATTATTCGCACGCAAATTGTATGAATATTTATTCCTATCGAAACGCTGCACTGCAGTTAAGTTAATGTGGTCGTTCCCGAGAGTGAGTCTGGGGTACTGTTACGAAGATGAAAGAAAGTAAATTCTGTCAAAGTCACTGGTAGGCAATTTTTCCATTGCAATAGAGTCCTGCTACAACTAATATTTAACGTATACATTAGTATCAACTACGGTTACTATGTTTGAACGAAATGAGCGTCTGGACATCTTAGCTACTGCGGTTATTACAGCCATCTATGGAATAAATAATCTTTTCTGTCAGCCATGCAGGCAATTACGGTTTAATAGAAAAGTGTTTAATGCCTCGTTGATTTTCGTTTAAACATCATTAAGCGAGTAAGAGTGCTCTGTGTGTTATTATAGAATATAAATTACAATCTTAACGCACAACAGACAATATATTAAGGTAATCAGCATTTAAATAATACAGACTTCCTGTCAATCAAACGCGCCGCCGGACTGTGGGGCACGTAACGCTCATAAAACGGCGGCTGTCAACAATTATCCTTTCGCCCGCTATGTTTTATTAATACACGACCAGATCGCTACGAAACAATGCCTCGGTCGTACGCACCGGACGCTTGCCAGTGTAGCGGCCTACGAATTATCATTCGCAATGTGTCGCGTAAGGGCTCTAATACACCGCGGCGGGCTGTGTAGTCACGGCGCAATGCTGCACACGTCGCAAACAGACGGAAGCGGCTCGGCTATCGCACTTACGATACGTGTCCATCGTTCATTCATTGATATTCAGCTGCATGCGAACCGTCCCAGCGCGCTATCTCGATGGGCCTTATGCCCTCAGATTAAGGACGAATGATAGCGGACGACTTTCAGTACAGTACGGTTTCGATGTCTACGCGTAGGTGGCCAACGAAGTGGAGTGAATGAAAACAAATCCACGCCAACGTTTAATAAACTCGGGCCGAGTTAGAGCCTACTTCGAAAAATAAAAGAAAAAATACTTCTAGATCAATCGGATATCATTGCTTTGGTGTTCTCTACGTACCTTGCACCCAGAGTTGGTCCACTCTTGAGTGAATTTGCGCGGATTTTAGGCCGACGCAGAAGGTGGATAGGACGAGTATCGCCACGAAGAGGACCTTCCCAGCGTCCCCTTGGAGGAAGCAGCCAAGTATGAACAACTGCTCCTGCAGCCACGCTCGGATCCACAGGGAGGTACGACCGCCCTCAATGTTACCCTGTAGGAAAACGATATTTTTTATTTAAATATCAGTCATATTTAGAGATAATCGTAATTCACGGGGGCTATTTAGTCCTTTTTATTTGACAGTAAGCCAGACTAACTTAATGCAGTTCAGTAACGTTGTAATTCTTATACCCAGAAAATTTAAGAACTGTTTTCCCAAAGGAGTATTGCTAATATAGTAGCTAGTCGGACAGGTTCTACTTTCTATTGACGACTTTGGGTTATGGTACAGTAACGTTTTAAAGAACATCAACAGGAAACTGAATAAGTCGAAATCTTCATCGTTTACCCGGCTTCCAAGAACTTTTTCAAGAAATGGGGAACAGGTAAGAATCCGTAACTTCATTGTTGAAAACAATAACTTAAGCTCACGAAGGCACAATGCACTGTTCGAACATTCAAAGCTCTCAAACAGCCTTGAACAGAAGCGTACCTTATCTCGGGCGTATCGTTGGATATTTAAAGCATCGGAGCCATCCGAGCTGCAACGGACGCTTTGTCGGTGAATGTAATAACATCGTCCGTTTTAAACGTCGGTATAATTTCTCAGTTGATTGTGATTAATGACAGGCGCGGGCGGGGCTGGCGCCGGGGACGGGCCGCGGACCCGACGCGGTTTAGCCTCCCGATTATCTACCTATCAATCGCTAGTACGGCTACGGATAGATACCTCGCAACGTAAACGACGGTATAGTAAATAAAAACCGAATGACGCTTCATGGGCTTATGCATAATAACCTATAACATGCCTACACAGCATTGAGAACTCAAAAAGCTCTAACAGACCTACATAGAGTATACTCCTACAAAGAGTCCAGGTGTAAGTTTTCAAGACGTAAAAATCCAATTAGTGGGAGCTAGCATTTCCACGGATTCGGCGATCAGATGAAGCTTTATAGAGCCGCATAGGCTAAAAGCATCAACGACAGTCAAGATGAGATAAGAGAAGACGTAAATTCCAAGCTTTTGGTATTGCCTGTAAAATAGGGCTATGAATAGATGCTAGATATCCGTATGGGCGATCAGGGTGTTTGAATATATTATATAATAACAGTAAAGAAGACAGTCTAATAACAAGATATTGTATTAACTTTGTACAGCACGGATCTAAAAGCTAACCGGGAAAAATAGCAAGTCGTGCTTAAATATAAAAAATAAGTAAAAGAATATCTATGTCAGTTAAAAAACCTGAACAGAATAACGATCGTGTGATGGATGCCGCATTGTAGTCGATAGATTAACCAAAAATTCTAATATATAGTAACCCATAAAAGAAAGAAGTATAAAAAAAATACTAAAGTTTATGACGGAATACTAATCAACATCATATAAGCATCTACCTAATTATAAATTACTTAGATGTATTAATGATTATTGTCGTCAACTAATACACGTAGCGTAGACAAGTAATCAAAAAATTAACGAATGTCTATGTATAAAAATTATTAGGAGCTATGATATTTGTATACGCTGTTTTCTTACTCAGTTCATATTATACAAAGCCTACCAAAACATTTTAAGATAAACGACTATAAAAAAAAACAATCCCGACGTCCTTGCTCCACATATCCAAATGGCAAAATCAAAACGACTCCCTACGTGAAGTAATGCAGCGCGCGAAAACCGAAGCAAAGATTGCGTACAGTATCATAACAATGGCTGAAATGTCGAGAGCGCAACGCAAAAACCAACAGAGCAGGAGTAAAAAGTAAAAACGATGCCCGGCAGACCGCCGTTACATAATGGAGGCGGCGGATCGGAGATGTCGGCGGGAAATCGTGAAGCGACTGCTAATTGCGGTATAATAACTCAATCGTGGCAACTCGACAAATCGACGCGAAACATTAGGCGTACGCCTCTGCTTTCCTGGCGCGTTTTACTCGATTCGTTTTTTTTTTTAATTATAGTATCGTTTGCCACCAAAACATCAGTCAATAACAGTAACAGAATATAAATAACATAAACTGTTATTTATCGACAGCTTTTAATGGATCGCACACTAATTGATGTTACATACCCGCGGATCTGATTTAATATCTGAGCAATTTTTTTACCTTTTAAAAAGTAAAAAATATCTGTGAAATATTTTAACTATTTTTTTATCATTTACTCACAACTAGACTATTTCACAACGTTTTCGACATATACAGAGAGCTTAATATTAAATTTTATGAAGGAAAACCTTTTAGTCCGTTTTTATACCAGACCACCAGCTTTGAAAATTATTTGTTTTTTTTATTATTCCCATAAGCAACGATCGAGTCCGGTGTTCGGTTCAGTCTTGCGATGATATTTTATGCTATATCAGTGGAAATTCAAATCACACAGATATTACAGGCTCGCTAAGGACTTATGCCGAGTCGAGCACATTTCCAATTGATCGTAGACAGGCCAGTTATTACACGGGCGTCGGGTTCGCTGAACCGGCGTCCGCTCGCAGCCGAAACCGACTCGTTACTTCGGAGCATAAATAAATAAATCGTAGCAACAATATAATGGCAGATATAGCCGGGGACGGTACGTTTCGGGTGCGGTGAATGCCGCGCTGGGTGGGCGTGACGTCACGGACGGAATGCGCCCGCGCTCCCCTCCCCACTGCCCCGCTTCCCCTTCGCCTGTGCGCCCTCTCCACGTGTCGATACAACCGCTCCACTGCGCTGTACTCTTTCTTACACTCGTATACTCCATTCATACCAACCAAATATAGTAATCGGAGTACGATGATCATGGACTGTGTAAACAATATACAAACATTAACGTAACGCCTAAAACAGTTCGAAATTTAAATTTTCATTCGAATGAGCTATAACGAATATTTACACTACTGTACACTATTACAGAAGAATGGAATTAAGGTTGATACTGTGAAGTAAAAGAGTTATATTGCATATTTAAAAAAAAAAACAAAAACCTAACTGGCCAATGTTAAATTAGGCATGATATATGAACGTTAAATGTTATTCCGCTACTTTGTGAGTGACCGTTTTACATATTTAAAAAGCGTGAGATAGTTTCGACAGTTTTGACGCAAGTCAGGGTATTATGTTCACGGCTCGTATAATCCGCAACGCTAGGCGCCGGCAGCTTCCTGCGATAACGCCGGCCCGCGGTCACGGACTCGTACCTGGCGCCTAAATATCATCATAACACACTGCATCCCGCTCCGTAATAAATTACGAAGCGATAACAACGTATTCATAAATCGATTTCGCCACTATATTTAAACGAAAAAACCAAATCGAACGAACGGTTTTCGATATGTGAGATTAGTTTACATCCATAACTATATTAACTCAAGTCATAAATGTTTTTTTTTTAATATTTGTTTCATTCTTAGCAGTAGCTGAATCAACAACTTCGCGAATCAACACTACTGTGGGGAGTAAACGAACATTTGACCGTAATCGACCCTACGTCTGCACACGGAAATATCAATTCGCGGCTAAATGGTATTGAATTCGATTCGAGAGCTGGCTCCGCCGTTAGAAAAACTGGAATAATTACATCCGTGATTGTTACATTCGGAATTATGTAAACGCGTCCCTTTATCGTGCGACTGGAGACGGTTGATGAATTTAGAATTTGTGGCGGCTCGGGCGGCCGACTTTGTCACTTATCGTGGGGTCACGCCCGACGTAATTGTTATCACGATTCGATTCCGTAATGAGCCAAGATATCGTTTCTTTTTTAACCCTGTATAAGTGGACCACGACACACACGTTGATATTACGGATTTATTGGGTGTTAATTATCTATATAAGTATATATTTAAAAGTATATAAGTATGTATATCAGTTGTCTCTTCACCATAGTACAGGCTCTGCCTAGTTTGAAATCAGATGGCAGTGTATGCAAATGTGAGATGTCCCATGGTATTATTATTATTTTTCATTTAGAGTAATACTTGATCAATATTTTACGAGAGGCCAAACGGCTATATTTAAATATCGACCGAGGCCTCTCTTGACCTTGAGGCAACTTGCGTCCGATTCAGTAACACATTTCAAGAAAAATCATTGGCCTATACGTAATAAATATTCAGGGAATTTATTTTAAATTAACATAAAAATAGTTTTGAACGATAACAAAATCACACGATGCACTGCAGTCGCTAAGTTGAGCTAATAGTTTGATCTTTTTGATAACACTAAAACGTAAAAATATTAAATTGTTAAAAAATTCAATTGATTGTGTATATACAATGTGATATCGAAATAAAAAAGTAAAAAAAAAATTTAAGTTAAACGGTTTTATATTGCAGATAATTGTACTAAAAGCTAAAAAATAATTTCATGGATACAGTCATGGGTACCCATATGTATACATTGTTACATTTTCAAAATAAAGTCAGGTCAAGATGTCATTTTTCAAATATTCAAATTTTAAACATATGCATTGATTAAACTAAAATAAAATCGTGGGGCACGTCCAATATCTACAATCACACACAGAATCAAAGACGTATACCAAATTTCAGATCAATCGGTTAACGGGAAGAGGGTTAAATTTCAATTACTAAATTTGACCCAAACAAACGGGGTGAGCTAAATAAAACCGTTTAAAAAGGAATGTTACCAATTGAATAAGTGAAATGGAATAGTGCACACCTTCTAGTGACCTTAATTGAACACAAAAACATATTCCGAGATGTTATCAAAAGCAGAACATTTTTTTTTGTTTACAGGCTCATATTCCGATGATTCCAAACAGTGTGTTCGGGCGTATCAAAACTCGATACTAAGTTCTAAATAAATAGAATATTAAGCACAGTAGCAAATAAATAAATAAATAGTCATGTTTATCGATGACCGTAAAATAAAAAAATAACCATCACCGTACTTCTTGTCAATGTGTGTTTGATGTCATCGTCATCATCTACTTGATCATTCAAGTACTAGTTTGGTCTGCGACTTTCTTTGCCGAGGCGTCATATTTATTCGGGATAAAAATTTAAACATGTTATTTTATCCCAGATAAAGATAATATCTACACCACTATGTGAAAAATGACACCAACACTTTTTTGCTTTAAAATATGTAAAATGTACACGCTTGATTAAATTCCTACCTCTATGATCTTTATGACAACAACCATGCGGTGTTTTCAGTTATTCGTAGTGATGAATATACAAAGAATACTTTAGCGATCTCTGCAAGTCACTGAAATGTTTACTCTTTATCGCCTACACACGCTGCATGTCATCCTGGGCATTAACATAATATAATAGATCGTGGGTGTTGGACTATTACAGTCTCCAAGCGGAATTAGTTTCTTCACTCTGACATTCACTCACAAAGAATCTGCTATTTGAATGTTCGCATTTCGCACTGGTTTCAAGATTCTATTACAGATTACAATGAATACTCTATTAACTATTGAATATATTTGAATCTATTGAATAGATGTTACGTGTCCAACGATTCCTATCGCCTAAGCAATATTATTGCAAACAGATTTCTACCAGATGCGATTTTATACACTATAAGGACTGTATGTCAATTAAAAAAAAATTATGAACGTTGTTAACTTATAATTTTTTTTTAATGACTTACTTAGAGTTCGGTCAACTCAATCACACGGTTTTTTTGTGTGATATATACCTAAAAACTAAATGAAGCCTTCCCATATTAAGTTTAAATGGAGTTAACAAAGTAAACGAGGTAAAATAACACTGATAAAATTACAACATCGATCGGATTGTGTTCAATCCGCATTATTGTATTTCATAAACGAACCGTCAAGGACATTTGATGTTTTTGGTTAATTGGCCAGTCGGCCACCAACGTGTTTTCGAATGTCAACGACATCAGTATATTACACTTCAATTTCTAAAACGGATCCAATTAATGAGTCCAAATGAAATTGAAATGGCTTTTTATCGAGTGTGCTTTTTTTTATCGTAAGAAAAAACTTGATATACTTATAGCCATCAAGATTTTTATCGTTCTTAATATAAATTTATAACATTAAATACGAGTCTTAACGTCTAAGCGCTGTCGACGAAACCGATCAGTACGAACTCGTCAAATTTTATTCGCGCATAAATATTTTATTAGTAGCGATAGGTGGCGGAAAATAACTTATGGAAGTTGAGAAAGTTACAAACTCGAGCTCCATCAGGAAACCGGTATGGGCGGCCATATGATTGATGCTGTTGTGACATACAAGGTTACTGGTAGATTTGGAGGGGACAAATCTCGGGTTCGGAGGAGTGTTGACGAGGAAGCATATGGTGCAGCAATTCGGTCGGAAGCAAAGAGCGATGGTGGGGAAAACATGGAATGCCCGTTCATGCGCGTAATTGCCACGCGTTGCGGCCCATCGCACGAGTGAAACAACGGCGCAATCCGATATCGCCATTAGAAATATTACGCCCGAAGCAACCCTACATAACACGCATAAACCATAAGGAATGTAGTTTAAACAGCAATCTCCTGTACTAAACTCGGGAATGTGTTTCTTTTGTGCGTCAAAGTTTAATTCGAACGGTGGACTTAATGACAAGCTCATCGCCAACTCGCATTAACTCATTTAGGTGCACGCCCGAACCGTTCCGAACCCGCTCCGGGGAACAGTTTTCGAAAATCGTGGGTGTAGTAACAATCATTTATAGGTCTCCGGCGCAGCTGCGCTCTGTTTGGAGGAAGACGGGCTATGGGTGGGAATGGCGCGTTGGACAAGGACGGGGCCATGCACCTTGAAGAAAGGGAAGGCGTCCATTCCTTTATCGGGAAGAAAAGAGATGTGCGATCGGAAACCACAAGATGTCTCAATTCCAAGAGCCAAACTCTGTGGGGTCTCCGTGACTTACAAAACATTCAGAAAGGGATCTCGACCATAGTTCTCATTTTTATAGAAAATTTCACTCGTTCCAAGATTTTACCACGAAATTCTCGTATCACATACGTCAATGTTATTTATTAAATTCATTACATGTATGCGAGTTTGTGTATATTGTGCAGTTTTTGGTCAAATGGCAAATAAACTGTTTTGCCATTTTTATCTGCGAAAAAGTAATAATAAATTGGAAAACTACACAGATTTGTCGTGTCCTATCCGATGTATATGTATGTATGTCCGATTAGCGAATTTTTTTCAAATAGGAAAAGCTAGCGGCCCATGAGTTGCGAAATTGTTGCCAGCTCTCTACGTAAGAGCAAATTTTCTTTATGAAACTCTTGTTTAGCTACAACGTGCTAGACATGTCTATTTAAAATAAATCTAAATAAAGCTGCGAATGATTTTAATTTATTTTTACTTTTCACGTGTCTAATCGCACGAGAACATACAGCACCGCGGTAGGACTCGTGCCTGTCCTGAGGTGCCACTGCAATGTCAGTTTTCAAACTGACAAGGAGTAAAATATGTACGTGTGTGTCCGGTTTGAAGGCCAATGGCGTAATTATTGGAAATAATTTTAATTCTATGTACTCGAGCAACTCGAGTTCAAATCCCGGTGCCGGCACCAATGAAATTGTTAATTTATAGTTAACAATTTTAAGTGTTGATTTACCACGTGCTCAACTACGAAGGAAAACAACTTAAGGAAACCTGCATATTTAAGAAACAATAAAAAAAAAATCTTAAATATGTGGATTCCGCCAATCCGCAATGGGGCCCGCTTGTGTAGGTTTTATATTTCACTATGTTGTTATGGCCGGGCGTCTTGTTAGCCGACAGACACACGAATTGCTCGTCCAAAAAAATTGGGGTATGAAATCAAATATATTTATTCGAGTAGGCCTTTACAAGTACTTTTGAACGGAACTTTTGTATCTGTCTTTATACTGTAATATAACATTAGTTATCGGAAATGGGTCCGTGTGTTTGTTGCCTAAAAAGTTAAGAACGGTCCGAGAAAACCTGATCAAATATATGATGTTGTTTAGCTACTTGTTCAGGTTATAGACTGAAGTATATCTAATCCCAATCGGTGTAAGTTTTAAATCTATGTCCCGAAAGCTACTAAGTTTCCCGGCAGTTTAAGGTCGAAAAAGGGTTTATTAATATTATTAATTCTGTAATCCTAAATATCAACTCTAATAGAGCGAACAGCCTATGGTCCACGTTGATGTCTCTATCGTGGTGCGTGCCCGGCACCCCGGACCCCTGCCCTGCCTCTTCTTGCCTTTAATTGCTTCATCTTACATACAACCGAACTACATTAAGACTTCCTATTATTTTATTTATTGCGGCCATTTAGCGCGCCGCTATTAAAAAAGGATAAAATATTTTACTCATTCGATCCGAGCGTGTCTGTAAAAAGATCTAATAACAGGCGCGGTAAACGTGTAGTAGAGTAATTTCTATAAACAAAAGTAAATCTAGGTACCGTCATTACGAAAACTCTATTATCTTTGACGTTTTGTATAAGACAATCTGAAGGCTACAGAGAAATACGATGACTTTGACTATTGTTACAAATATTGCTTTCGGGCTAGTTGTAAAATCGGGGGCCAAAGTCCCGCATTGCTTGAGTAACGTAAAGCGGTTGTTTTTTTTATTATTATATGTCCTTTCAGCCCAAAGGTTTCGCAAAGCTCCCTAGTAGGGGTGCGGACCACCGCGGGGCGTGCGTGCGGCCTTCTAGGAAAGAGCTACCTTCCCCGAACCCTTCGCCATTCTGTTTGTACTCTACTCAACAATTCTAACGTATTACGAAAATAATTATTATAATAACGTTCATACCATCCAAAACTTTTTCATTCGAATTTTATTTAAATTTAATGAGCAATTTTTTAAAAGTTAGAAAATGCCAAAGGCGGAAATTATAAAACGGAAAAATATTTCAGAAAAAGTTTTCATGCTTACATATTTTTTCGAGCAAACAATTTTTAAAGCAGTCCCTTGCAGCCTTAAAAGTGAATTTCATTTTTAATTAAAAAAAAAACATTCATATAATTTAACAAAGGCAGATACGTTGACATTTGACAGTTAAAGCTCGCCAACAGTGAACTCTCCCGTGTTAAAGCTTTAAAATACGCGCGGCCTTGATAGTACACTCGTCGACCGACAGTCGGCGCCACGAGTCGCTGCCGCGTTCCCGACTGCGATTGACATTCGCAGAAAAACAATCACACGTGCATTATGACAATCGCAAATTGACACAAGAGGATAGTGTAACAAGTGGTTGCTAAGTGTTAATGTACCTTTTCGAGTTCGGAGAGGGCTAAAGCCGCGTCTACCCAGCTCGTGCGTATGTAAAGATCGGCGCTGTGTCGCGCCTCGGCGGCGGTAGGGCTCTCGTGAGCAGCGGCCGCTATCCGAGGATTCGAAGGAGCCTCGGAATCGGGAGCCACCATGATCTCGGGGCCAGACTTGTCGCCAGTATCCTCATGAAGACGGCCGGTATCCGTCTGGCGGCGCACGCTGTCATATCACTCGCCGCCACATAACCACACACTGTTACACCCTGATCCCACACTTCTATTTAGCACACAAACATTCGGAACGCGGAGCGGGACCGGGTCTCGATATTTTGACGACACCACGACGACGTGTCCACACTGTCGCGGCCCGAGCAACACTGAATCAAACACGGGCACAGATACACTGACTGTTTGTTGAGCTGCCATCATGATTCGGTCGATTATGTTGCCGCTCTGGGGCGCGGAGATGCCCGAGCCGCGACGGAAACGCTCGAAGCTCTACTCGGAGGACCACACACGTGATGTTGCCCTCTCGCTCTAACGCTGAGAAGACGGACGGCGACGCAATAAAATAAAAACATTGAATGAAACAACCCCGCAATGATTGCCACCGGTTACATATGGGTTACGCATTGGCGTGACAAATTGTTGTAAATTGTCAGTACGCTTAGATAATTCAAGTGTTTAGGCGTGTGTTGATGTTATTGTTAAATTTGTTTAGGATAAATGCACTATCGGAGTATAACTAAGACTGAGCTAGTGGCAGTATACTAAACGGGAATATTTAAAAGGCGACTTCAAAATCAAAGCAATGTTTACTCACTCGTACACGATAAAGTTTTTACATCCGCAGAATAACCACAAACAGAGGGCGTTTACAAGTTAAACATTATCTCTGTATACAGATAATAAAGGCGGATCAAACATTCGGACGCACCATATCATTTTGTTTACAGAGTTTTCTAAGTAAAAACTTGAGAGAACGCGCCCCTGGCGGGGCGGCAAGCGGTCCCTTTGATGATGCCGACATTAAAAGACGCCGGCAGTGATTTAACTAATGAATTTATTTAGCGGGCGTGCCGGGAGAGTGCCGCTGCGTCCACAACCACTACAGAAAGTATACGTCTATGAAGATTTTAACTACCCCGTCGAAGACCGAATCATTAACTTGACCCCACATATGTAATTCAACGAAATGATCAAAATCACATATCTCCTGATACTTGCTTTTCCCTTTCTTTTTTAAATAACATAAGAATTTTACATGATCAAAGGTTTTTCATTTTTAATTAACTACTATATTAATTAAAATACTAATGTACTTTGACTCTCAGTATGTGATAGGGATTTGATTTAACATATATAAATGATAACAATAAACATAAAGAATTGTATTCTACTACGTAAGCAACATAGCTACAATGAATCAATGTTGAAAGAAACAAATATGTGAAAATAGATCGATCACAAGCGATTACTACATTGTAATCGCTCGAAGCTGCTTTAGTTAAAGCACTGACAATGGATTAGCATGTTAAAGGACACTCGACGACAACTCGATTTCACAGTACAACCTTCCAAGAAGTCCCGGAGGTGTAAACGATTCTATTGAAACCGATCTTCGAGAAAAAATCCCATCAATACTTCGGATAGATTTATCCCTTGATATTAGGCACCGCAAGTAACCTATTGCAGTCGTAAACTCCCTTCTAAATTAAAATCGACTTAATAACGTAATCGTATGGTTGAATTTGGAGTGAACAGGTCCCAGCTCACGGAATATTTTTCGGTACTCCAGGGTGGCTTTGCTCCGACATTTTGACACTTCGGTCGAAAACTCAGCGGGGCGCCATTCTATAGACGTTCTACGAACTCCGTGTGGGATACGTGATTGAGACCACAATGGAACGTTTCAATTATAAATTATAGACATTAAAGTACCAAAAAGGTGTTTTATTCGCGGTCGGCCCAAAAGCCGACCGAATATCTATGAGCTTCTAAATTCGACTATAACAGTGTATTTTTAAGTCGCGCCGATTGTGCCGCGATTAATAAATTTTATTTAGATTGTTTTATAGGCGACATTGTCATGTCCCATTGTATTGTAATTACATAAAATTTATTTCCGAATAAAAATGTGTTTTAATATTCATGAGCTATTTAATAGTTCGATGACCCCGAATAGCATTTAGCAGGTATTTGCCAGATTATTCGCTGAGCGAACGCAAAATTATAGTCAGTTGCACAGTCCTATAGCTTTTGTCTCCGTTCTTACTGAGATTATTAATTTAAAAGTTTGCTCGTTGGTAGTTCAACGTGTCAACGACTTAACGAATCAATACAATTGTTTGCATACTTTTAGCATCTTGAACAAAGTGGCATCGGCTAAGATTTATTCTAGAAAAGCAAGAGATCTTAATTCAAATGACCAAAACCATTGAGTTAAATTTAAAGTTGTAGTTGCAGTAAATAGAATTAAGAATTGTACGTGTTATGCGTTAATTACATTAGAAACGAACTTACAGCTTAGGTAACAAAGCAATCACTTAAATATCTTTGTGTTTATTCATAATCAAAATTCTGTCTTAGAGTCTTAATAATAAGACTCAGTTTGGCAAGTACACCAACCCAATGACGTTTAAATACAAATCGACCGCTTCAATTATGGAATAAATTGTCTCAAAGAAACTCCTAATCCCTTAATTTGAAGTATTTGTCTTTGTATTTATAAGGCTCTATTTATTTAAATTTCTCAGTAGCACAACACAGTCTTCGAAATTCGTTTTATGTATGAACGCCAATGCAGTTACAAACAAGATAAAACGTTATTCAACGATAATATTAATAATAGTTATTTATTACATACAATTGAATTTGAAAAAAGTTGTATACAATTTTAACATGAATAACGAGTAAAAACATTAAGGCAAAAAGAAGACGCGACTTAAAGCTTAAAGCTCTCGACGTTTCTCTACCAGCAGCGTTGACAATTTAATATTTAACGCAATTTATAACGGTGTGGTTTAAAGTAATTAATAAGTTCAAATGACAGTTTTTTATGAAACTGCTACATTAAAATGTACATACCATTATTAATAGTTAATACTTATACTTAGTCGGGTCATAAGTTTTGTCACATGTTTATTATGAAATAACCGACACAGTAACCGATCAAGGATGGCTAGAGTCACATCACTCCAAATCAGGGTGAGGCTTTGAACGGGCATTTTCCTCCAAGTGCTTCATATTTTATAACCCAACGGATTTAAGTCTGTACTGGAGGAGTCGTCAGTCTTCGTGTCAGATAAAGTTAATTTCACACGCAATTCAATGCAGTTTTGTGTGCTTATAGCTCTATGAGCTAACACAAAATCTTGCTGGTATATCCAGTGTCTTTTATTAAACATGGCAATAAAAAGAGGTTTCACAAGGTTTGTGAGGACTGTATTTTGATACACGACTGCATTCGTTTTTAGGCCTTTTCCACATTTTTGTGGAAAAAACACCTCAGTTAAGCTCGAATATGAAACTCCCAGCCAAACCACGAATGACGATGCAAAATGGCTTTACTCGAGATGCGAAATGCGCTTGCCCGCTTCTTCACTTTTGTGAGCGTATACCTTATTCTTGTTGTTTATTGTAGCTCTCCTCCATGGGAAGAATATTTTTATCCGAAAAAAGAATTTCACGGTACTGTTTTTCCACGTACCGCTTGAACAAAACGCGGGATCTCTTCAGTCTTCATCACATACACATCCAAACGATGTCCTGATTTTCTTCGATAAGCTCGAAGCCCTAATTCTTTATTTAACAAGCTTTTCATCATGGTTCTACTTTACTCCATCTGAAGGGCCAACAGTTTCTGCTTACGCATGTGATTTATTTGGATTCACGCCTTCACAGCTTTAATCACTGCCGGTGTCCTAAAAGTGCGAGGGCGAACATTTTTTTCTATCTTCTACACTACATTTTCATTACGTCAACGTTGAAAATTCAAGTGTAGATGCTGATGATTTGATGGAGCGATAAACGAATATTTTGGTTATACTCAAAGTTCGGTTACTCGGGTTCAGTAGTTCGAAAATCTGATTTGGTGCGTAACCACACCGATGCAACCCGATGACCGTATCTCGTGGCCAGTTTCCAAAATATTAGTCAAAGCAACAATCACATAACATTAAGTTAAAAATGATCAACTGTTTCTGAAAGGGTCGTTCAAGAAAAATTTGCTTATCACATTTTAACCAATGATAATGAATGAAATCAATGATTATGTCAACGAATATTAACTGTCTCCAACGAAAATATAGGTAGCTCTTTTTAAAAAAAATCAAATAATATAATTTGTGTATTTCGTAAATATTCGGGTTTTCTCAAGACACCTGCCTATTGTTTAATGCAAAATGAATCGAAAAAAGAAAAACTTTCACTCTTTGCGAAAAAAAAAAAACTTTTACCTATTATAAAGAAATTTCGTCCGCAGATAAATCAGATAACATTTTAAATATGATATGGGTTTTATCTTGTTTTATTACGAAAATAATAAACTTTGTAGGTTATTTAAATAAAGATTATACTTAAGCTTTTGAAATAGCATTTTTTTTAAATAAAAGAAAATATCAATAAAATAACTAACTCCTTATAAAAACTAAGACTAACTAACTAAAGTTTTCATTATGTGACAGTACTTATGACCTAACTACATTTAGTTACTAACTATATTTTACGTAACTCGTTACGCAAGTACGTTGATAGGTAATTAGTCAATTATAACATTACGTTTTATTTAATTCGAAGCTTGCTATATTTTAAAAAAACTTTTAGTATACTTCCGTCGTTCGACATCCTGATGTGATAAAATAGGTAGAGAAGTATTTTTAATTTTTGTAATATACGAAATTAGGTTTTATAACGACGAAGAAACTCAAAGGGGCACCCCCTGTTTACTAATCAGTCAAAATCGCAGTCGACATCAGCGACGTTCGCAGCATACAAATCCAGCGCGCGTCGCTTTGCCATTCCGATCAGTAATTGGGATCCGCTTAATAAAATCTGTGAGCGAACGCCTTGACAGGCGACAGGTTGACGAATTTACGGTTCATGCTGCACTGAGCTGTCTAGAATTCAATCCCGCAGTCGGACATAGAGCAAGAATCGATGGAACCGACTTGAAAAATAAGGAGGTTCATAATTTCTGTTTTCTTTTGTATCAGCATCCTCTTCCTTGCGTTCTTTTTCTCCTAAGGTCCTTTACTTTTATATAGTATTCGTATTTCGTACATAGTATTTTTTTATGGAGTAGGCGGGCAAACGAGCAAGCGGCTCACGTGATGAAAAACAATACCACTACCCGTGAACATTTGCAACGTCAAACATTTTTAAAATACGTTGCCAGCCCTTAAGGTGAAGCAAGAAAAGGAGGGAAGGGACCACCGGCCACCTCACTATCCGGCTGAAGTGCAAACAATTACACTTTACGCCCATTTTGTGTGAGGTCGTGGTACTTATCCGATTCAGGCTGGCCTATTCAGCAGCAATGGGAGCTATACGACAGTAATCCCCCCTATAACGCCGTACTTTTATAACGCATTTTCATATTATACGGGAATACTCATACAACGCGTTTTCATGTACCGCGGAACCAATCTACGGTATTATAGGGGGGATTACTGTATTTGTAGAATTAAAGGATACCTGTGCCAATCACCTTACTAAAAACATCTAAGAAAACTTAGCACAAAATATTCCTTTATTATTAATATTCGTTGCTTTATTGATTTGTGATGGAACAGTAAACCAGTGCAAATTGTCCAGGTTTTGTTACCTCGTCACCACAACAGAACAACACATTCTGGCCACCACTCAGACTGTAAAATATTATGAATAAAGTAATTTTAGCTTGGGTTGATTTATATGCAGTTGCTATGTTGTTATGGACAATAGGCATTGGATGAAACTACTTAAGATCCAGCAGCGCCATGAACTAACGTGAATGGCTTAAAAGACCCAACATGAGAGCGGTAGTTACGGCCGCACTCCTGGCAGACTACTCAAGAGCGGTGTTTGTGCGTTGGCATCTTTTGGTGCGCTTAGAAACTAGGCCGTCAAAGACTCCCTGTCATTGGTAGAGCCACACAGCTGCTCCTGCCACTGATTGGGCCGGCTCGAACCGGATAAGACCAGGACCTCACAGAAAATCGGCGTAAAGTGGAAATGTTTTTACTTCTGCGTTTCGTCCAGTGAGTGAGATGGCCGGTGGCCCATCCCCCTTCCTCTTTTCCCTTCATCGTCTTCGATCTCCTCCTTCTCCCTCATCCGTCCTTCCTTCGTCTTTCAATAATGTCCTCGTCCTTAAAGGCTGGCAACGCCTTTGCTAGTTCTGTAATGCTGCAAAAGTTCATGGTGGTTCATGTGATCACATACCATCAGGCGAGCCGCTTGCTCGTTTGTCAGCCTATCCTATAAAAAAATGTTAGGAGAATAGTCTCCTATGTCTAAATTATATCAATTTTGAGTGGTCAACGTTGTAGGAAATAGTTGGAATTGTTAAATTTAAAATTGTGTGTTTAACCATGTGCCATTTTTCATCAGAGAATTCCCTTAGTTGCAGCATTAATGAAATTGCATTTTAAAAACAAATAGCGGTATTATACCGCCGAAAGAAAACTTTAACACCTCTAAAATTCACCATGCCACAAATAGCAACGTAAGTCCGTCAATTAAAGTACAACAGGCATTTAAGTGGGCGAAACACGATTAAATTTATGTGCAGCGGTTACATTCAATCGATTCGATAGTTTTTGCCGCCTCATTGAAATACACAGCCGCTACAATAGTGACGCAAACGTCTACGTACTCATCGACTGTCGTCGTAAAAAAGCAACGGACCAGGTGATGAATACCGATAACTTGGCCTTTCGCAAACGCCTTAACGATAAAAATTTTATGAGGAAAAACCGAAACAAAAAAAATGTTATACGTAGTCATTGTAACTGTGAAAGACATTATGATCTTTCACAATTATAATTATAAAAGACGTTAATGTATTCCTCTATTATAATTATATTTGTGATAACATATGAAGTTGTGGTAGCTTAGTGCCCGGGCGTAATAATTCGTGTACTCGGGCAACCTGAGTTCAAATCCCGGTGCCGGCACCAATGAATTTGTTAATTTATAATTAACAATTTTAAGTGCTTATTTACCACGTGCTAAACGGTGAAGGAAAACATCGCGAGGAAAACTGCATATTTAAGAAACAAAACAAAATAATCTTAAGTCCGCAGTGGGGCTGCGTGGCGGTCTGTGCCCTTATTCCTTCTGCATAGAGGAGGCCTGTGCCCAGCAGTGGGAAATAATTAGGCTTGTTGTGATTTTTTAAACTTTTGATGTATTTCGGTGGTCACATTCTTTAGAAATTGTACGATTGTTGTAAGTGGGAAAATTTATACTTTTGGAACAGCTGACCGGCTAAAACTAATTGCAAATTGATGGCTTCAGTCTGGATAGACAACTTTATCACTTTTAATAGATCGTATAACAAAGACCGCCTTACTACACAAGTAATTTGTTGCAGCCATAAGTTTCATCAAAAAATTGCCATTATCAAATATTCTCTATTTACAATTCCGCCATCTTGAACTGCTATGAATCGTAACAAACGATTCTTAGTTTTGTATTCAAACTTTCCTTTTTATATAATAATAAAATCTATTATATCTTTCTATTTGTAAAAAGATACATTATAAATCCCTTAGTTTGTTCATGAGCAATTTCACATATCTACTAATTCGCCTGGTTGCTACGTAAAAAAAACTTTTTACTGACTGTAGAGATGACGACATAATCCTCACGTTATGATGGCATAAAGGATAAAATGCCCCTTGGCAGTCCATAAAGGCGTCGGGATGCATTCGCGGGTATGCAAGTCGCATAAATCAATTCGGCTTAGTGGATACTGCGAGCTGCGAAACGCTTCGGTTTCACACCTCGTACGGAGCTCAATAAACACAACTTGCGCAGGACACTGCCCATTAAATATTAATGGACCCGACGCAATAAAATTGCTCGATTTGGAACCAGCCGCCACTATGTCCACGTTCGAAGTATTAAACATTGAATTTGCAACACCCATTGCTATTGTCGCATACTAAAGCGATTTTACGATGTATTTTGTTACGTTGTACGCGAAGTCCGCTTCGAGAAATAATTGCGAGTACGTAATATATGGATGACCAGAAAAGTAGAGAAAATAATTAAGTGTTCCCTTTGGTCACATTACATTAGATTTCATTTCAAATAAATTGCTAACGTGCTTTAAATGTAGTGCTCCTTATAACAATACAAGCCACCGTTGACGTTGACTTACATATCAAGTTTTTATTGCACTTAAGCTAATATTAATGAAATACATACATACTTCAACACAAGTTCATTTTGCACTAAATCAATAAAATTTTAAAGTTTGTCTTTTACATTACAACATACTATTTAACTACTAATATGTGTATAAATACATAAACAATATGTGTCTTATAAATATACCCTTCGGAACTAAATCGTAAAGACGTTCCTTACATATTGTTACGCATAAATTGCCAAAACAAATCGCTCGTTAACAGACATTGGGAACATGTCACGAAATATTTGTACGGAGAAAGGCTCAGAAATCATTCCGAGCCCGTCGAATATTAACATTAGTTTGTTAACAATTTATAATTTCATTTTAACGTCGGACCCGACGTGGGTGGTCGCCGCGAGCCGGCCCTCTAATTGGATAAATTGCCGAGTTAGGAGATACGATAAACGAAATTAAACAAATTGTTGCCCGGAATGGTATTATGTAACGACCGGCGAAGGCGCGGTGCGCGTAAATTGAGTGCGGCGGACGATAGGGATCGCTATTGTTTATTCGTTTCACAAACCGCCGGATGGTATGTTTTACGAAACTGCACGGCATTGTGATTAAATAGTAGCTGCAACAGCTTTAAGGTTCACAGAAGTCGATTCTCTCTTGTATTTCAATCTCTCCAACCATTCATTACATTTTTAGTTTTCGTCAAATAATATATGTAAGTTCGACGATTTCGAAGAAAAAACCCTAAAAAAAATATACGCGTAGTGGTCATGTAGTTTGAAGAAGTTACGATCAGTTAAACTCGTTTATTCGTTGTGTATAATTTTCCCTTTAAATTAATCTTTAAAACCTAACAACCCTATTTGTTTGCGTCAAAGCGCCATAGGAGCAATTAATTGAAATACATTAAAAATTGAAAACCAGATTATCAAGCAGTCGCACAAAACGAACTACGCAGAAATTTCACACATTGCACAATGTCGTGTACTGGCCAAATTTGATACATTTTTTGAAATTTGCGAAGAAGCGAATAATTTTTTTGAGTTTACGAAATCTCATTTCCCTTCATGGGTATTAAAGATACACACACGCAATGTAACGCCACCTTTTAATGGAAAGCTATAAAAAATATTGTCATATTATGTCGGCGCCAAACGACATTAAACACCTCACATGCATATCTTGGACTGTTCAAGAAGAATTTAGGTTGAATTTAATACGTGTATAAATTTTTACGACCGTAATTTATGTACTAAGATTGCCTCGACACGTTTTAAGTAACAAATGTTACGCTAGTATTAAATAGACGCCGATTTGCAGCTACAGCCCCCGTTAAGGCCCACATAGAGCGTGTAATGGGCACCAAAACGAAATCGAAAAGTTATGTCCAAGAACGCGCTATACTTCGAGATGCATTTAAACGCCGAACAAGACCGAAACAGGTTTAAATGCAACTATAGCAATTAATAAACGATGCAATAAAATTTAATGTGAAACATCGAAAAACGTCAACGACTTATCCATATTCATTACGAAATTGTTGCTTCGAGTAACCAACGCGCGATGGTGCGCGCAGATAAAAAATTGATATTGCTTTAATTGCATTTTTTTAGTGGCGGGGCTCAAGCTATAAGAACTCTGAGTGGAACGGCGGTCGCTCTTCGAGTGGCCGGATGTATTGAATCGCAGGCTCTCGTATTAGAATTGATTTCCAAGTATCTAGTTGCTGGTAGCGGCGGCGCCGTGGGTGGTCCGTCTGACGTCTCTATGCGCCGCTGCTTTGAGGCATGAACACGCATCTAAATGTCCTTATAATTCAATAGAACTGCCAACTTGTCGCAACGCAAAGGGAATATTATTTAAAATAAAATGGGATAACAGTTCACGTTTATGTCTCTGAAATCCTTAGGTCTTCCTATATCATGAGTCAGATTTTTGTGTTCAGTTTTTAGGGCATCAGAGGGTAAAGTATTAAACTTTGAAAAAGATTCCAAAGTTGGATCGCCCACTCACATCAGTTATTTGAATTAATTCGTAAAAATAAATAGTGGAAGGCGTCATTATCCTCGAAACTGTGTGCTTATATGAATCTAGTTTTTAAACACATCTATTCTTACTATCACAAACAACACATCTTATCCTTTTTTCCTTAGAAATATTATAATTTTTGAACTGTGTAATCGGTTTGTCGTTCTTTCACGTTATAATTTTCAATTTGGGTGTAGTATATAGAAGCCGAATACATAATGTTTTGAAATGACAAAAAAAAATAAAAAATAACTGGAAGTTCAATCAATGCATGCGAAGCCGCGCGTGTCTAGTAATGTAATAAAGTGAAATGTTCCTTGCCTCTAGAACAAGCAAGTTTTTACTAAGTACTTAATTAGCATTTAAGTTAATATAATGGGTACACTGGGCATATTTTGTGCTCTTTCGAATTCACATGCATGACTAGTAATGTTTGTATTATGCAAATGGATATATATATGCTTATACATATTCGTGTATACAAACAATTTTTCAATGCCACTGCAGTGACAACAGAACGAGCCTTCCGGTTTTTTCGAATCTTTAAAAACGTTTAATATCGTTCGTTCAACGTCAAAGTTCACTATAAGTTAATCGCCTTTCACGATATGCCTTTGAAGCTCATGTGGAGAATAAATAAAAAAAAATATCACAAGAGAGCTTAACACTACACGAACGGAATGTCGCGACCGCGGCCATAACTTTAAACGCAAACACTGCGAAAGGTCACTAAAATCTGTTCTGAACGCAACAAAAAGACCTTATAAATAAAAACATAAATAGCCGTATGAAGCAATAAATTTGTTTATTGTACAATAAAATAATGTAGCGAGTCGTGCTGGGTGGTCCGCGGTACAAAAACCCGGCCAAGATGGCTGCCCTCTTCCATAGACACGTGACGCGTCCTCGTCTGCCCTGTGAACAGTGTTACAAACATTTAATAATATCATTAATATTTTATTCGACATATACTTATTTTTGTGGCTATGTAAGAAAGAAAAAGTTTAGTTGTTTCAATTGTTTCGTCAAATTCCTTTAATTTTTTTTAAAGGGATTTGACGAATTTCAATTTGTTTTTAAAGTTATTAGTTAATAAGTGTTTTAGGATTTGAATCTAAAGGAAATTAAGTGAAATGACGAACAAGTCGTGCGCACAGTGCTTTAATCATCCTTGGTTTTCCGTTACGGTCGTCACTCAATCATGTAGAGTAGTATATCTGTATGCACATTAATTACACTAAATTTAATAAGGAAATTATAAAGAATTAGATATAAAGGTTCCTATTGATTAAGTTCTATTTCATTAACGAAATATTCTTTTAATTTACTTAATAACACAAGCACAAGAAAACATTCGTTATCGTCCGTCCTATCCTTCTATTAGATTGCATTATGAAACGTAACTAAGCGTTAGGCGGGCGGAACAATTGAGCATTGTCTAAATCCCTCCATGCATTGATTAAATAATATATAGATGACTTAATTTTAAAAACATTGTTCTATATCTTCATCATAAAGACGTTACAGCTTAATTTAATTGGTTAAAAAAAAACATGAATTCAATATTGCTCTTATCGCCAGTTTTATTACGAGACATTTCTATAAAAAAAAGAGTCTTAGATTCCGTGAGTATTACGCGCAAACACTTATATCGAAACTATCTAATTTATATGATGACTTAAGTAATAAAACTAAATACAAGTATAGGCCATTTTAATCGGAAGTAGTCACTAGACATTAAATCTGCTCATTTCCCTTTGCTCATTATTAAACTATGCATTACAGACTATAGAACTCTGATATAATTAAATAATTCGAATATCGAAAAGCGAAACCATTGTGTTTTTTTTTTCAAAGCCCCACCCCCACGTACTTTTGTTAACGGACACAGATATTTTGGTGATAAATCATATTGCAAACGGAAAAAAACAGCAGCCGGAAGTGTGTTCGAAACAAATTGCACAGTTTGCATGTGTGAAGCGACCAGGTCAGCTTAAATGTCTCTATATTGTTGGGGCGCAAATTGATGGCGGGCTGATTGGGCACGCCTCGCGCGATACTTCTCGGTAGCAGGCGGCGTTGCTAAAGGATACCTCTTATCTTTCATAGAGTAGCGTCTCTCAGAGGCAATCTGTTACTAATTTACTGGCAACGCAAATTGCGTTGCCAGTAAATTAGTTTTATCTGTTAATGAAGTTCAGAATTAATTTAACAATGCTCTAAACATAACTTTACTGTTTGATTTTACGGAGTCCCAGGGGTATATTTAATGTAATAAAATATAAATAATACTAAAATTTCTTTGGGACCAACTGCGTTCACGTCATTATAATAAAAAAAATATATCAAAATCATTTAACAATATACGAAGATAATGCGAAATATACATACAAAAAACAGCTGTTAAGGTGTTTAAAAATTATTAACATTAAAATATTTTTGTGTAGAATAGAAAAATATTGTTAAGAAAGTATACCGTCAAATATTCTTTGCGTCGAATCAGTTGCCACAAAATCATTTTTGGGTAGACACGGTGATTAGGTGGCGACAGGCTCGATTACCATCGGCGGAACGCACGTCCCTTCCTCGAGTACCTGAATTAAAAAGTTTTATGAGGGCAAAAAAATTCTCAACTGCAATATCTCCTAATTGAGAAATAACAACGAACGCTGGCAAAGGTGCTTTTGAAATATTTTTTTTTTATTTTTGAAACAAAAAGTGCTTATTGAAAACAACCTACAAATCGCTTTTGGAAATCGGAAACGGTAATAATATTTTTTAACACTGATAGTCATTTTTTTGATACTTGGTATCGTAAAAATCAGTATCAGTCAGGGAATGTATTCACATAAATGGCATAAATGGGGTACTCATATATGGCGTCCTTTCTTATCTTAATCACTCATCAGCATAAAATCTACTAAATTTTGATAAAATATTTTCAACTGTCTCTATTGATGATCTAAAACTTGGAGTTCTTTAAAAAATAATTAACCGACAACTGTTTTATAAGGGATTATCGTATATTTGAGTATCTTATTTCATCTTTTATCTTCAATAAAAAATTGAAAGTGCAACAAAAGGTTAAAGTTTAAAGTGAATTAAAATAATGTAAAAAAAGTTTTTCCTGTCTTCTTGATTATCGAGAATATATTATCCAACTATCACAAGATCCCTCGTCCACAGAAATGTTAACTTCGATCAATGTCTTACATGAGCTTTTTCAATGCGTTATAAATCTCTGTATCTTTGCGTGTAACCATGTTTATTGGAGTTAAAAAGAATGAAGTGATGGTAATTATATACCGGAAAGACTATTAGGGGCATTCTATAAGTGACAAAGGACTCTGCGTTCCTTGACACAGTTCTTAATTCGTTTGTGATGAGTCTCTAAATATGTCGGGTAAAGATATTTTTGCTTGCCTTCCTGTTTTGTATATACATATAAATACAGTGACTAATGACATAGTTTTACATATTTCATGAAACTGTATTTATTCACTGCTTATGAAGTAATACGCAATTATTCTTGTGTTCTGTTTGGAGTAGCAATGTTCAATACATTATTAGAAAGTTCATAGACGATTATTATTTTCACGCGTCGGAAATAACGGAGAGCCTCAAAACAATTGGAGCTTTTTAGTTTGTCTAAAACACTGAATACCCCCTTGTTGTGCAAACTTGACGCTTACCATCAGGCATCCGACTTGCTCGTCACTTTACTGGCCCATTGTTGTAGTGGTTAGTGATCTTGACTACAAAGCTAAAGGTCATGGGTTCGATTCCCACACAGGACAAAATATTTGTGCGTTGAGCAGAATTATATGTTCTGTATCTGGGAATTTGCTGTCTTTATAAGTACGTATTTAAAATACATAAGTATCAATATCAGTCAACTGGTTACCATAGCACAGCCTCTGCTTAGTTTAGGAAACGATCAGATCCGGAACAATCATGTGTAGTTCGTTCTTTCGTACGTATATGTCCCGGGTGGAAATCGAACCTATGACCTGCGACGCCGAAGCCAATAGCTTAGCAGCTGCGCCAAACGGGTCGTCAGTTTTACTTACTGGGTATATATATATATACTTACTTATCTATATACTAGAGATGCCACGAAGAGTGATTTAGCCTAATACCGAATACCGAATATTCGGCTATGCACTTGGCCGAAGCGCCGAATATTCGGTAGCCGAAT
>DWHO01000063.1:0-29357 GCA_018247575.1 Eurytides lysithous rurik | reverse complement strand
AGTAGAATCAAATGACGACAAAAAGTGATTGTAAATCAATCCAATTTTGAATAAAGTATTTTTGACTTTGACTTTGACTTTAAAATTGTCCTATATTATATACATATAATATAGGACAATTTTAGAGTAGTCCTCAGAGAATAATATAATAAAGAAATAAAATACAATGGGTAATTAAAAGCTATAATATCGGTCGTTAAACATTTTATTATTTTTCTTTTAGAGACAGTAGCTTCAAATATTTTTATAATTAACGATAAGTTTTACAATATTTTGAATAAACATGAAATCATTTAAATAATTCATTGGAAAATATTGTAGTGAAATAAGCAAAGTAGTGGGGACGTCATTTTAGGCGGGATTATTTGGCCTACCAAGTATGGCCTACCAATGTGTGTATTTTGTCGTTTCGTGAAATAATATTTTTCTCTATTGAAAAAAAAAATTAAAGAAACTAAAATAAGTAAAAGGCAGTAAGCTAGATACTGTATAAACGATTAAAGTAATACATTAGGTATACTGAAAAATGTAAATTACATTAGTTTAGCAGGTAAATACTTGACTAAGCGCTGATTTTTCTATAATTTACTTATGCTTGTGAAATTAGTAGCCGTCGAAACATATATTTCACATTTAATTGAAATTATGGAAAATAATTTAAAATTATTATATTTTTTCTTTTAGGTGCGAAACCAAGTCGTATTAAAACCTTATTCGTTAATTTCTTATTATTAGACATACAGATATGTGCAAACTGAAACGATCGGACTAAAAGGGGAAATTTATGTCTTTGACAAACTATACCAAAGCGCTTTAAAATGACTAACCAAATAATACAATGTGCACGACATTGTGCTTTAATTCCGTGTCAAATATGTTAAAGTGGGCAAACAGGGGAGGGTTGTGGAAGGTGATGGAGGGACGCCAATTGAAGCTAATTGAGTCTTGTTAAAAACCAGGCGCGCCTTCGCCCCGCCGTAAATAGGCAAATAAACATATAATAGTTTTTAAACCGATAATAATAAAAAGATCTAGATAATATTGTAAATAATAATTGTTGTAAATAAAATTATGCTTATTTTAATTGAGGTTTTAACTCATATATCACCATACCTTTCTTCATAATATACGAAGAAAAGTTCTTCTTCTAGAGATTAGATTCAATTAAAGTTAGGTAACGAAATCAAATGAAGGTGTAATAAATAATTAATGCTACAATCTTGAGTAGCTCAATACACTAAAATCGAGTATATGTAACGATGTGGTGGAACTCTCACAGATATTCTTATTCCAAGCACGGATTTACAAGCATTGCTTACTGATTTAAAGAGAAACAAGCCGCAAGCGTAATCGCTGGGCACAACGATTTACCTTCTCATATCTTTGGGTTACAAGCACTCTGCAAAGCGAAGCGGTTTCTAACTAATTTAGTCTAAAACTGCGTTATCTTTGCTGTTATAGGTAGGCGAGTTACTTACCATCAGGTTTACGACTGGCTCAATTAGTCGCTTATTTCCCTGAAAAAAAATGGTTCTTCAATATTTTATTTCCTTAGGCCTTTTTCAAGCTACACGCCTTATATAATTATCGCTAAAACTTTACCTAACTACGATATTTATACATTTTATTTTACGAAGTTATTTAACCAATTAAACCGCGGCCTGCCCCTTCAGAAGGCAATTCTGGAGTAATTGGCTCAATAAGCCTACACGAGGGGAGTCGAAAGTTTCTCCGAGACGTCTGTTTCCATTAACTACATGTTAAGACTGAAAACGTTTTAAAAATTTAGCTAAATTAATTTAAGTACCTCCTGTCATGTTAAACATCAACTAAACTTTTTTAATTTTTTCTTACTATCAGTTATCGTACGGTTATATATATATCCAATAAAAAGACATTAATTCCATCGGTAAATTAAGTCTTTTGTCGTTGTTTTGTCAATAATATAATACAATCATAGTTAAAATGGAACAAATTTACAGATTTTATCGTGGTTTCTTTTCATATACATAAGAAATTATTAATGTTTCTTAATATCCATCGCAAATTATTAAATAGTAACCGTATAGTTAAGTAGATTAGGATTAAGAGTAGGATTTTTAACATCAATAGACTATTCAACAAAACATAAAACGTAGAAGTCCAACGTTTTAGTATATTTCTTGATAAGAAATTTCTTTGCAACGCATAAACACTTCAACGTCATAACAATTACAGTCCATTATATAAATCAGAATATCTATAAAAATCTAACAGTATAATTAGACGAACATATTCAGCCGTAGACTTAAGTGAGACATCATGAAACAAACCATTACAAAACTCTCGCCCCACAGCGGCCGCGCGGACATGTCGGAGGGACCATCGACGCCGGAATGGGACATAAACGACGCGGTCGTGCCCAGGGTGAGCAGCTTCGACCCGTTCGGGGAGTGGTGCGACGGCCACGTGCGCCGCGTGTACCCGCCCGGCTGCGAGGAGGCGAGGAGGCACGCCTCCGGCTGGGCGATGAGGAACACCAACAACCACAACGTGCACATACTGAAGAAGAGCTGCCTGGGCGTGCTGGTCTGCTCGGTGAGGTGCCGGTTGCCCGACGGCTCGCGGGTGCACCTCCGTCCGGCGATCTGCGACAAGGCCCGGAAGAAACAGCAAGGTACTTAAATATAGCACTCACCTGCATAATGCCGGGTTGACTAGCAGGGAATGCCAAATGGGATTAAGTCCGCCAATAGTGATGCTTAGTTCGGTTTCGCTACGAAGTGTAAATAAATCTCTTTGAATAGAAATACTTATAGACTAAATTACATTACTCTTATAAGGGGTAGAAGCGAATGATGGATTAGTTTTCGAATACGACAAACTTATTAATTGTTTAAAAATGTTGTGTAATTAGATTGATATTTACAAATTCACCGGTTGGGGTAACCGTCTAAGAAATTTGACATAAATCTTAAGGAACCATTATTAATTTTTAACAATTTTAACATCGACTTAAGTTGTGATTGCCGAAAATCCTCGCGTAACCGCACTAAATATCTATGACTGGTACCATACCATATCTTTCATTACACCGTAATCAATAATGATTACATAAATCGGTTCACCAAAAACCTCATTGTTGTATTAGGTCAGAAAATGTGAAAAGTCGATATATAACCTGCAAACAAATTTCAGGCAAACCGTGTCCGAACCGGCTATGCAACGGAGGCCGTTTAGAAGTCCAGCCGTGCCGTGGCCACTGCGGTTACCCAGTCACGCATTTCTGGCGACACACGGAGCACGCGATCTTCTTCCAAGCGAAGGGCGCTCACGACCATCCTCGCCCCGAAGCGAAAGGAGCCAGTGAAGTTAGACGATCTATTGGCGCGGGAAGGCGCGTTCGCGGGCTGGCCTTGCTATTGGCACGCGAAGCAGCCATTGCCGATAAAATACTGACGGGCAAACAAGAGAAACACGTGCCGCAGAAACACATAAACGTCCATCCGCAACCGCCGCCGTTGATACCCGACAATCAAAGAGGTGAGGATAGTATCAAATTACTATTAGAGATGCAAACGAACGAGTATTATAATGTTATTTAAAAAAATTACCGTCGCCAATAAACTTTGCATTCAGTTCCATTGACAACATTCAAGTATAATTGCCAAATGTTGGAATGAAAAAGTTGTAAGCTTTTATAAGGCTCATATGAGCAACAGAAACCGTTTTATATCTATCATACTAGGCTTTCTTTCAGTATGACACCATACCCAAAAATCGGTAAACTACGCTGACAGCTACCGGCAGGTTGTTTATTAAGCCATGAAGAAATTATTTTATATGCCACATAGAGAATATTTTTTTATTATCAATTCATATCGTGATTATTTTAAAAATTGAATTATTATAAAATTGATTTTAGTAACATTTCAACGATAATAACTTAATGGTAGCTTTTCTTCCACATAGAGCGGTTACGAGAAACTTGAAATGCTACTTTGTATTTTAAATATTTGAGGGTCGTTAACACGGGAGTACAAATTCGATGAAAAATAATTTCCCGAATAAAATTATATTGTTTTTTATCACCGTGTTGTAGTAATCGCCTGTTCATGCGGACCGTTCGAGTGCACGTGTCGATGGCGGCATGACATCCCGGCGGAGTCGTACGCCACTCCAACATGGACTCCGGTGGAGCACCAGACGTACGCAACGTACCCTAACTCCACGTCAGCACCGCAACTTCAACACCAGACTTACGACACCACGTTGCCCGCGGACGACATTTTCCATCCGGAGGAGATATTCCAACTAGACCAGCCGATTAGACTGGACTTTCCTTTAGAGGAGAGCACTTTAGAATCGCCACCGACATTCGCCGATCTCAACGACAACTCTAGGCCCGAAGACGCCTACTGGCTGGACTGGCAGCGAGCGGCGGGCGGTTCGGAGTCGAGCGAGACGCCCTCGCCCGAGCTCTTCGCGAACGGATATCAACACGCAGAGGCCTTCTGCGAACAGCAGTACGCTCACCAGGTCTACTACCCCGAAGAGGCGCAATATTACCCCGTAGAGGGCTCCAGGGAGTCGCCGATCATGGATATGCAAGAGCAGCGCTTCTACAGATACGAACAAGACTGCGCCCAGAATAATATGGACATGCAGTCGTGGAACTACACGGACTGCGCATTCTCCTCCCATTTCGATTCCCAACACGCGCAAAACGCCAACGCGTTCGGTACTCTATTATAATGTTCCTTTATGTAAATAATTTATTGTAAATTGTAAATAATTTGTTATCGTCCGATATATTGTACATTCCATATTTTAAGTCATTTTTAAGTATTAAACACAGAACCTTCAATGCGGAGGAACTCTTAATTGAATTGTTTGTTTTCCCTTCGATGATTTGACTCATTAAATGAATAAAACAATGATTTCTTTTACAAAATCGTCTATTTATTGTATATAAAAAATTACATTAAAATTGTCAATTTTACATTTTTTTTTTATTTCTAACGATAAAATTGGTCACTACAAAATAGTCCATAAAGCGATCACACATCAAATTTATTATGCATTTGCAATCGCAAAACAATACAAAATTAAGGACACCTTTTACAATGAAATAATGAGTAAACATCAAACCATTATGGAGCATTATAATCACATTATACGTTATTTATCATTGGTTCAACCGATCCCATGTTTCATACGTTTTGCCGTTTACAAACTTGAACTTTTCTATATCTCCACTGGAGCTTTAAACCAACTACGGATTTTACGACAATATGGTTAGTATTCAAAATAAATTCAGTAATAATTCATACAACCGAAACCGTCTTACCTAAATAAAATGACTCTCATTTCATTTGATTCAATGCAACTTCCCTATAACTGAATAATATCTTTATATACGCTTACCTATCACTTCGCCTTTAGTATCCCTAGTCACTACTTTAACGAATAATTAAATCCTTATGTGATATCAACGAACAATTTTTCCCGTGGGGGCCTTATTTTCAACAATCACTGCGCGTGTGCCAAAATGCGTGAGTGATGTAAAAATGGTAAAAAGCTCACAAAAATTTTAACCCGATATATGCATCGTTTATCGTAGTCGTCAACAGTAGGCCCCGTTGGAAGATGAGCTTCATCAGAATCCTGTTACGGTCGCATGCTCTTTGAATTATCAAAAGTTTGAGAGGGGGAGCACAGCACGCATTATCACAGCAAACCCGAGTCTCTGAACAGTGTCTCTGAACACAAGCGTATTGCAAACGATAATTCGGTACTGCAATACCAAAGACACAAGACCTGCCCACTTAGAGCGGTATATAATAAGGCCACAAACACATGTCAACATCAAGCAATGCCCTCTTATACACGACGTTGCAATTTGCGCTTCAATAACACATACATATATATTTATTAGCACGACAACCGCAAGACAAAATATCGGACGCAAATCTGTGCGGTCATAGAACGAGAGACTGTGACATTCTTAATTATCTTAACCTATAAACGCCTAGAGTGCCAGATTTATTAAAGAGTCTAAACGTTGCAACTGAAGCGAGATCGATCGTCTAAGCGTCATTGTATCTTTTATTGCCCATACACGCTTTCAAGACGAAATTCTAAATCGAGGAACAATATATGTCCTACTAAAACTACAATGACTTAGAATTCAAGACAGTAAGACTTATTGATAGAATAGTTTTAAGAATGTAGAGTTGTTAATTCGAACTGTAGTAAGAGATATATTTGATATATTATTCTGTATTTTTTTAATACATTAACAGAATAAAGAATGTAATCAGATACCTAGTGTTATTCTAATTTTTTGTGCTATTCAAAATGTAACACATAACCTAAGAACAAATTCAAACACACAAAAATATTATGTATATTATTGCAAAATATATTAAAATAAACACAACACAAATAATATACTAAAATAATTCAACAAAAGACCTAATTATTGACACTTGTGATATATACGTTATTATAAGAAATTAATAAAATTTGTACTATAGAAAAATAATCACCAGGAGAAAGTATACTTTTAGCTTGTTTTAACTCCTTATTTTTCGAAAAGATCTTTGTTTCAAACAAGAAAAAATGTTTTTAATGCCTATTAAATTATCAGTTCTGGTAAGAATATTGCTTTAGACAAATTTGTTTCCAAAAAACTACATTTACCTTAAACACCTTCCAGTAAAATAAAAGATTTCAGTTAGGTGAACAAGTGTAGAGCGGATTTAAACAACGTACCTCATAAATTCACAGAATTCCAAAAATATCATATGTATTTATGAGTTTGTGTGAAAAAAGAAGTCCCATCCAAGAAGGTTTTATATTTGCATAGAGCCATACTCAACAATTTAAAAAAAATATTATATCCAATTTAAACCACAGGCAATTGCTCCAGTTTATATTATTTATAGTATGGTAAATGGTGCTCTATAAATATAAACAGTCAATCAACAACAACTTACATTTACAGCTGTATATTTTTAATATTGCCTCAATTTTTAATAAGCAATGTATTTAAACCAGCACATATCAGCAGTATTTACTTTAAATAATGTGAATTACCAAAGAAATTTGTGGCTTGAAACAGCTTCTTATGTGCCAATAAACAAACTTTATAATGAATCTTGGAAACCATCCATTACGTTCCGCGCTAGAAAAGTCACACATGTCGAAATAACGATGGTGAAGTACTGTATTAAAGGTGAAATTGAAATTGTGGCATTTGTCTAGCCAATCAAGTGCACCAGAGATACTGGAACCTTCCAGTTATTTGTTCAGTACTACCTAGTAATGAACAAATAACCCGGTGCTTCACCATAGTTGTTGGAGCGTGTCATGTACTCTTTTGATACACTATCACCGAATCTTGAGAATATATCATAGAATGTCCACCTGTAGCACATAACACAACCACTGGCGCACACCAAGCCTTGTAACAACCGGCACTGATCAATAGATGGCGCTGGCGACACCGTCGGCCGCTTTAACCCAGAGTCACGTATCCACGCGAGCCGCGTCGCAGTGGAGGTGCGCAATGTTGCGCGCGGCGTGCACTAGATGCGCGCTTCGGGGCGAGGGAGGGGATCGGGTCAGGGCGCAGCCTCCTGCGCCACCTCGAGGGGCTCCGCGCCGATGCACCGACCCACGCTGCACTCCATGTCCGTGCTAAACCAAATGTCCCATTATTTATTGTCAGAATAATCAATCAAAAATTGTCTCATTATTGTCAGAATAATCCAACTTCACACCTCGGCGAAACAACAATTTAAAAAACTTATAACCCATAAATTTATAAAGCTAGAAAAGTAAAATTTGGAACGTATTTTCCCGTATTTTATTTATTTATGTATTTTTATAAGGCATAGTATACAGATATCAGACTACACATTTAATTAAAAATCCAGTACACAGTATCGCTTTAAATCTGAGATCCTATTAAAACTACGAACAGCTTTCAATTAGAATAAATGGAGAGTAAACGGAACTATACACAAATTATACATTAATAGTAAGATATATAACAATAGTAAAGAAAAACAATATATTTAGGTTTATGTAAACAAAAGAAAGATACAGAAATTATTGATACTGCTTGACCAGAGACATTTTGAATGAAGATGAAGAGTATTACAGAATAAGTCTTGGTGAGTACAGACACCATTGTATGTATTACACATTCTGTATATAGTCCACAATATAATCAAAGTTATCTTTACGATAAACCTCACTTAACACAGTTAACTGGAATATCCTAAAATCGCTACTTGTTTTATTTTGGAGATTTTCGAGATACGAGAAAAAAGTACATATCAACAGTAGAAAGCGATTTTCATTTGACATCTGCTGTAATAGGCTAGCTATTCCAGCTCCTAACATCTGGTGATCCGGTTCACAAAATCTCTTGCCTGGGTGTCCCAGGAGGTGGTCGCTTGCAATCAGGTGAAACATTGCTTTGTCGTCAAGAGAAAAACAAACGAAATAACAAGAAGTAAAAAAAAAATATAAATATATCACTTTTAATGGCACAATATATAAAATGTCAATATGAGGCATAAGTCAAACATAAAGCGAAGCAATGTGTCGGCTACGGCTTGAGAACTGAAAACATTTACCGACATATCTAATGAACCTTTATATAACCATAGGGATGTAATTAAGTAAAAAGAAAAACACTGATACATACTTTACATACTGATACATACTGCCTTTCACACTGTATCGAAATCAGAGATAAACAAATCAGTAACTGAAAAAGCAAGTAAGTTAACATAAATATTATGCCGTTTATAGTACAAAAATGTATATGTAATAAGTAGCAAGTTAAGGATTTTATCAAAGCTCTATTCTAGAAGTTCTTAAACTTTTAGGGTAACGGAATACTGTAAAGAACCTATGTTTTTAAAGAGCATCACATCAAAATTATCCCCACAACAAATGAAAGAAAATTATGACTTAAAAAAATAAGGACAAAAATGATAATAACAAAAGTTTAAAAAGCAAAACTTCAGGAAATTAATTCAAAGACTAAAGCTCTTAAAATGATTTATTAACCTTTTTTAACACCCAAATATATCAAGAAATATAAAAATTAAGGCGTTATTTCGTACAACCTTTATAATCACATGAAACTTTATGGTTCCTTCAATTCAATTTAACATGGAGTCAGTAACACTCAAACATATAATATAAAACAGTATTTCCAAAAACACTAACCAAGAGGAGCAAGTCATGCACCTAATGTCAAGCGTATTTGAACCTAACTAAAGTTTTAGGATACCTATCCACCGGACTAGGATGTCTGTCGGATTCCTGACTAAACCCCCACGATCGCTCGTTAGGGGTCACGGGATCTTCATAAGAAACGCAACCGCATCCCCTTAAACTTTAGCTGTTTAAATGCTCAGCCTTAGGGATAATACTGTTTTAACACAGTCATCTGGTAAGACTTGGATTTCTAACTTTTATACGGATCAACATGTTGGGTAGTAAGGGGTAATAGACCCGACCACCTACGACCCAAGGACCCCGTTTATGTGCGAGTTTATTTCGGAGGCCCATACGAGGTGCACCTGTGTCCTGTCGGCGTCTTCTACGAGTAGGGTAAATTTTTTCCCTATTCCTCTCTCCCCTTCTGGATCATAGCAGCGTCACAAAAAGCAGCTACAGCCCTCCAAGCCAAATCGCTAGTTAGTATCGCTGACACGACCTTTGACAGGGAAAGATTCTATCCAATTTGCCCTAACCAAACCTAACACAACCCATAACAACTTAGTGCCTCTCAGTATTTTGGTCTGCATTAGTCCAAGAGCTGCACTGCCTCCAACCCAGGTTGTACGGTTGGTAGGTCGCCCAGAGATAGAGATTGGATAACTTACACAGCGCTGACTGTAGACATTTGCATTCTGGCGTTGTTCCACTGCTCGCTCGCCTCGATGGAGTCCAGCTGATCCTCTGAAGCCTGGGCGCCGGAAGCGGCTGACTCGGCTTCCACCGGCGACTCCAAGTTGATCAGCGTCGCGGTGGCCACCTCGACAACTTTGCTCGCCTCGTCGGTGTTCGAACTTGTCGACTGACTTGTGTCGACGGACTTTTGCACGTCTGTTAATAAAATTATTGCTACCAATGCGTCATAGAACAAATTACATTTAGCAAAACCATTACGTCAATTCTCCCCATTAATCTAGACAAGACCCGTTTTAATGTGATAAACAAAAACGTTACAGCAATATCCCAAGAAATTGTAATAAAAATGGAATAAATAAATTCACCTAAGATATTTTATTTATTGACCTTTATTTTATTGTCAATGAAATAAGAATATATAATAATTAAAAACAAACAATCAGCAATTCTCTCAAACAGATCAGTTTGAAAAACTCGGGTAACTAGTTCTGTTGCGATGGAATTGGATCAATGTTTACTTTAATATAACATTTCTTAATGCTGTAAATAATGATTAATTGTGCGTATATTATGACTCTTGCTGACGTGGCGTGGAAAATCAAATAATACATAAACTTAAGATACAGCGCGAACAGAATGAAGTGTAAAGCAAAGACCTGGGGCATGCATGTAGGTCAACCATTTCTTGAGCGGTCGGTTTTCTGCGATCAAGGCGAGAACGCTGCTCTTCATTGCATCTGCAATGAAACGCGCGTTTTGTTCGCTTTATAAGAACCACCGTTTGAGTGCAGCTAAAACAACGCTATGTTAAATGAAATTTCTAAATAAAGCGACAATTAGCTAACACACATTTAAAAAGCGCTTCACAATTGATAGCATTCACCGTTACGAATAAAAAACAATCGAATGTTTTCGAAACAAAAAAAAATCGGAAAAATATAAGGCACTTTAAATTAGTCTTGGCGTTAAAACAATACAATTTTTATTCGCAACAGCTAATCTAAATTAAAAAAAATCTACTGTCGATTGTTAAAATGAAACTCATTTAAGTTCGTTGTAAGTTTATCGCGTTTAATTTGAAATTTTCGACGTTACTAACACTTTACAAAAGTCCGTGGTTATGGGGCACAATACGTAGTTTCATCTCAACAATTTCGCAAATTATTCGTCTGAATAAATGAAATAATTCTACTTTAAATTTACAATTTGCAATACATAATACAAAATAGCAGGTGCGATGTGTGTTCATATTCAATTTGAAAAAAAATAAGAATGCTTTATAGTTTTTAAAGGCAAACAACTGGACCACATTGCCAGTTCCGGTTGGAGGCAGTGACGTCATACCTTGCTTATGTCTGACGTCACAACAGGGCGGCGCTGTGAGATGCGGCCGCAACGGACGCACACGCACACGGTAGAAGCGCGAACCGCGCGGCATATGGTACCGGTTGCCATTCTATATTCAAAACAATACACGACAGAATTAATAATAATAGCTATGTGTCGTGCTGGTTTTACTACTCGTAAATATATTTAAGAACGTTTTAACAAAAAAGATAAATAAAAAGTAAAAATCAATTTCGCGCCATTTTTAAATTGTTTTCATGTCCGCCAAAATGAGTGAATCTAACGAAGAAAATGCAAACTCAAGCTGCAAAAAATATTTGACGTGACAACGAGGTTGGTCCAAGCATTTTCAGTCCGGCAATTTAGATGTCAAACTTACAGCTCACTCTGGTTACGGATAAAGTCGATGCCATTTCTGCAAAGCATGAGCAAGATTGCCATATCAGTAGTAATGACATAGCTGAAGTACTAGGGATTAATCACAAAACGGTTTTGACACATTTAAAAAGTTTATGTATATAAAAATGTTCCATCCAGACTTTAGTCAGCTCGTGTGACTCCCGAATACCACTATCGCTTAGAAAAAGACAACATAAACTTCCCAATCTATCAACAAAATAGTAAAACTACTGTCCTAGTTCAATATATATCAACAATAATCTTCTTGATTATTTTCATCATTCATGCGAAATAAAAATTATGAAGTAGTATAAAGCAGATGGGCGAGGAAATGTGGAAAGTAAGATCAAAACTCCTTTAAATTTTCATTACCTTACTTCTCTAAAATGATTAACACAAGACTTAATTTGTTTTTATTTACCGTAAACAAACACACTTTTAAAAATAGGTTTAAAAAGAAAAAGTGGCAACAAATTTGAATATTTATGACGTAAAATAATTAAATAAAAAAATACGACAACTCTAAGAAAATAACAAAGTTTATATATTATACCTTTTTCGCGTAACAGAACTCTTTGGACTCTACTGTTGCAACAGTGTACAGGCGTCTTTCGCTTTCGTTCTTCACTTCAATACTGAGATCTAAGGCGGGCAGACAATCACTGTGCACGAAGTACATCATTGACGCCTCCTGGAATATTGTTTTATATCTTTAATTAATACAAATCAAATCAAAATAATTTTTTTATGAAATTGGCCATTACAAGCAAGCACTTTTGTCATTTTAAAATTTTACATGTCATTTACACTGTGTGTTGTCAGTCCATGAGGAATCTACCACCGGCTCGGAATGTAGCTCTGTTGAGAAGAGTCGGCGAGAAACTCAACAGTTGATTTTTAAAACGATATACAATGGTTTTATGTTACAATGTCATAGTTATTCCATAGACGATCCAATTAACTTTATCAAATACATGTTGGTCTGCCGTAAACTCTTGTACTGTGTAATAGGCTTTATTTAATAATATATTGTTTTATGGAGTAGGCTACGAGCAAGCGGCTCACCTGATGGTAAGTGATCACCGCCGCCCATGGATATTTGCAACACTACAGAAAGTACAAATACCTTTAAGGGGGGAATTTTACGAGTGGGAGGAGGAAGAGTAAGAGAGATGGTAGGGGGTATGGAGTCAGATGTAGGGGTCGAGTGAGAGAGGGAAGAGATGGATGGGCACACACACGAAACGCGGAAGCAAAAACAGTGTCACTTCACGACGATTTCTGTGAGGTCGTGGTACCTATCCGGTTCGAGCCGGCCCATTCAGCAGCGGGTGCAGCTGCGTGGCTCTACCACGTTCAATGATATATTTAATTTTAGTTTTAAGAGTTTCAAATGGTAGATCGTTCTCCTGTAAATAATAATTTACAGTAAACACACATGAAATTTGCATGAATTGCATCCAGCTTGTTATAGTTAAAGAAAAATACAGACAGGGAGAGTGTCTTTTGCAGTCAATGTAAAGCGAATGAGAAAAGGTGCGTGTCTCAAGTGGAACAACTTGGGATTCACTATTTATGTAATTATGTGCCTTAACCTAGAATTTACACAAATTAAAGATATTAAAGAAGTTAATATTGCATATGGTGTCTACGATTATCACATTGTTACAATGTTTAAGTTTATTCTGGGCGTATTTTATCCTCCCTCAATCTCTTTATTAATATATTATACAAAAATATACAGTTATAAATAATGGACTTTTATACATCAGTAGGCCACGAACCAACGTCATACAGACCCTGGTTTTTGGCGACTACACCTACATGACGGTGCAATTGAGATTGATCGGATAATTTTCTCAGCGATCTTAATCTCTTTTTGCCTTTGAGACATTTATGAGTCACTCTGCAGTCGAAAGTACACCAAATCTCTAAACCAAGTTCCATAAGGAAGCTATGGGTGAGTTGAAAGCGACTGTACCTGCATGACGAGGTAACTGAGATTGATCGAATAATGTTCTCAGTGATCTTAATTCCCTTTTGCCTCATTTTTTGAGATATATATATTTTTTCTGCAGTCGAAAGTACATCCAATCCTCGAGCTAAATTTAATAAGGAAGTTATGAGTGAGTTGATAGCGACTGTACCTGCATGACAGTGTAGTTGAGATGTGCTGGGTCCCACAGCAAGAGGACCGTGTGGCCAGGCAGGCACGAAGACAGGCTGAGGGTCCCGGCCGTCAGCCCGTAAGGCGTGTGGCAACGGGAACGGGAACGCTTCCCCTCCTCCCGCTTCGGCGAAGACCTGCTGTGATACGGTCACATGTTCAAATAAAATAAATCACACAGAAAATGATAAATTTTTTTCTGTAAGTTCACACCTTCTAGTAAGAGTAGAATATTCGATTCGATTTTTACTTTCATTAATAACATCTCATAACAATTTCAAAATTGCAAGACGGACATCAATAGAATTATTTTTAAAGATCATCTTATTTTTTTTTATAAAAATTAATGAAAATATTGAGAGAAAAACATCTCACAACAATATTATAAATTTTAATCTATTTTAGACGCACCTGCCGTCACTGTCGTCTTCTCTGCTTTTATCTCCTTCTTCGTTCTTCTTCTCCAACTCCTTTTTCAATTCTAGCACTTGTTTCTGTAGCGCTGCCTTCTCGTTTTCGATTGTTGCAATCTACAAAAAAAATTCCGAATTCCAATGCATTTTAGGACTTATATCTACATGTTAATTTTCAAAATTCAATGTGTTTGCAATCAATTTAGTTATATTACTCAAATCTCATTAGGAATTTATTAGTATTAGTAACAGAGGTAGGCAACTCTATCGTAGCACAAATGCTCCAAATCGCTCAAGAAAGTGTGAACGTGTAAAAAACAAGTTACTTTTGTCTTTTGTCTCATAAGTACCTACCTGCTTGTGTGTCACCTTTTCTCGTGAAAAACCATGATCTTACAGATACAATCTGAGACTATAGTCAGAGTTTAGTTAAAGTAGTTTGATACATAATAGACAGATATATAAAATTGGTGTAATTAACTATTATGTAAAAGGGGACGTTGGAATTTTTTTTTTCTTGTAAAAGTGGCCAACCTTTTATGGAAAACCGCCCATTTTCCATAAAAGGTTGGCCACTTATAGTCTAGGCCAAAGGACCTTTTTTCTCAAAATTTTTGCACACGCATTTGCAAGTTCTATAATGCTGCAAGTGTCCATGGGCGGCGTTGATCACTTACCACCAGGTGAGCCGCTTGCTCGTTTGTCAGCGTAATCCATTAAAAAAAATCACTGATCTAGGCATTGGTAATAAATGCTTATTAAAAGTAAAGATACGAACCTGAGTCTTGAGTAAGGCATCGTAGTCATTGGTGTCAGGGTCGGTTAGCTGCTGTATCGTCTCTCGATACTTGTTGCATTCGCGCGCCAGAGCTTGCTCTCTTTCGCGCGCCAACTCTAGCTGTCGGTCCTTCTCCGACAACAGGCGACGCGTCACGTCGTTGATCGTCACCTGAAAAAAGACATCTTTGTTATGGACGGAATTGGCAATGAAAATTTTTGAATGTATAGTCGTCTGTCAACCTCTAATAATTGCAGCTTGTTGGCATCAATAAAGTCGAGAGAAGTGTAGTCAAAACGAGAGGGAAGTTACGGTGGTAAAGCCACGCAGCTGCACCCGCTGCTGAATGGGCCGGCTCAAACCAGATAAGTACCACGACCTCATTGAAAATCTCTTACCCCATTCCGTACCTCTGACTCCATCCCCTCCCCCTCCCGCTTCCTCTATCCTCTGCCCTTCCTCTCACTCCTCCTCCCACTCTCTTTCAAAAATTCCCCCCATAAAAGCTGGCAACGCATTTGCACTTTCTGTAATATTGCAAATGTCAATGGGCGGTGGTGATCGCTTACTATCATTGGAGCCGCTTGCTCCTTTCTCAGCCTAAACCAATAAAAAAAAAGTCACGAAACAAAGACAGACACGACTTAGTTACATTTTACCGCAACTTCTAAGATCATAAGCTTAGATAGACTGGCCTTATAGACAGCCATTTGGCTGACCACAAATACTAGTACTAGAAGCTTTTTTATGGTTATGGTTTTCTAAATATGATCATTAACATATTAATACGTAAAGAGAAAACTCAGTACCCCTTTTACAGCCTATTGCGCTTACAAAGGAGAACGAAATTTAGCAGAATTATAGTTTATATTATAGAAATTCGCAGAAACCTAAAATTTGAATATGTTAATTACAAAAAAATATTAAATTAGGCAAACGAATATGATGAATGGTGACGTTTATACTATTATTGTGATATACGTAAGTTGACAAATAAATGTCACAGTAAAAAAAAACAATAAATTACTTGAAGACCGACGACATGGGACAGGGACGACGACCCTTTGATCGATTTCGACCCCTAGGCGATCGCTAGTAAAAATAACGCGATCAACATACCTAGTCAAGTAGGTATCATAAAAAAAAAAGATATTAGAAAAAAAACAAATAGTTCATACCTGTTTGTCAGCCTCATACTTCGCTTTCAACAAAGCGATCTCCGCGTTAATCTTTTGATCGAAGTCAGCCTTGCACTTTTCCACGGCCGCTCTCACCGCTTCTTCCTTCTCAACTTCTGCGTTCTCCTTGGTCTGCATCACTATCGCATTGTGGTTGGTGATCTCTATGACGTCAGTGCGTTCAATCTTCTCTAGACTCGATTCGGATGGTGATCGGTCCATATTGGTCAGAGCTACCAATCTAAACCTACAATAACACAATGTTTAAAACATGTTCTATACATTGATTGCCAAAAAAAATATTTTCAACATACCGTATTCTCTACTTAAAAAAAACTGATGTAAGATTCTAGATTCCAACTGCAAAAAAAATTGTCCAGGGAATGGAAAAAACGATATATTTATGACTAGAACAAGTACCATATTCACTGACAAATAACACATCAGGTTAAGAGGATGGAGATTGACATATCACACACCAAAGCATTGTCGTTTGGTATTTTTTAATAATTAAGATATGTATGAACGAATTAAAGGTTTTGTATTGTTTATTTATTATTAGTTTTATATTTTTATTAATAAATGTATTGGATCCTTATTTACTAACGGCATTATATACCGATTTATCAACAAATTAATATTAGCCAAATCCTCCACTTTGAACTGGGTATTACAAAAAGAAACTTGTTCAATTCTTGACAATGTATGTGTGTGTATGTTTTTTTATTTAATAATTTGAATTTTTTATATCAGTTTCCGAGTTCAGTTTTAATTTTCCTATCAATATAATACTTTTATCCTAGCCCGCCTTTGTTCACACTATGAAAGTATTAAAAGAAAATTAAACTACACACAACTTACCTAGAGCGCATTGATTCAATTTCAGCTTTGAAATCCAAGTGCATCTTCTCCTGTAATTCTTTAATTTCCTTCTGTTTCTGCGTTTCCATTTCATCTAGTTTCTTCTCGAATGACTTTATCTCGTCACGAGTCTTTTCAAGTACATCCTTAGTAGCCTGGTGTTCCATTTCTAGTTTTTCAAACACTTTTTGATGTTCCACCTTGAGTTCCTTGTATTCGCTTTTCAAGGAATTTATTATTTCATCTTTGCAGTGAAGAGAAGCCTTCATGTCACTCAACTCTAGCTCATGGTCTACCGTCAGTCTTTGCGTCTGCTCACGAAAGCTTATTGCCATATCCTCATTACTCTTCTCCCAAGCCTGAATTATCTCCATATATTTCCCGGACATGTATTTCTTCTGCTCGTCTATATCAACTTTCAACTTGACTAACTCCTCTTTGATATACAATATGTTGACTTTACACAGAGTGCAAAGTTTGCATAGAAAATCCTGTAACTTCTCGATGTTCAGTCTATGCGTGTCCATATTATCCTATAAAAACAAAAAGATGTGAAAAGTTATTACAAAGCGATCTTTGAAATTTTCCACAGTAAAATAAGATCAAGTACCAGAATCCAATACGAACACTACAACACAAATATCGAAGCAAACAAAAGTAACGATACAACATTTATTATGGGGCCGGTCAAGACAGGAGCAACGAAAAAACAACTAGAATAAATACCTTCCACCTATGTGAGATAAAACCGTCATCATATTAATTTAAAATATCAAAGTGATCCCTGTTTATATTACAGAAGTTTCCATTAGTAAAACCATAAATATCCAAAGCTGCATCATTATTACTTATTTATTTCTATATTATATAGTAATAGTTAGCTGATGGCTTTAATCCATTAACAGTCAGTCAGTCTCACGTAAGTGGTGGCTCAAGGAGGTTCAATGTGCACCTGTCTTTCGCTCCGGCCCCAATCCAGGCTCGACGGTAGCGACTCCTCAATGTAAAACTCTGAGTTCTCAAACTCCTCGCCAGCTTTCGGCGGGCCCTCCGGCGTTTCCAAGATAACGGGTAGTGTTCGCACCTCGGTTACGGTCGACACGGCCATCGTGTCGGGTGCGCACGTGGTCGACGTGTCCGTCCTCTGCCTCTGTGTGTCCGTCGTGCCGCTCTGACGGCTCAGTTTCTCGAAATCGCCCGTCTCCGTTTCCGATTCGACGTCCCTGCGCAAACGAAGATTGAGTAAGACGAACATCGTAAGAGGGAGTAGGAGAAAAAAGAGAGAGAGAGGGAGATAGATAGATAGGGCGTATCGTAGTCTGAAATAGCGAGAAAATGTCAACGCTGGAAAGCAGAAACGCACAGTAAATAACACATGGAGTAATTTTTTTTAAACTACATCGTTGAAATCAGTAAATTAAACCGCGTCGATTGGTGGATATCTGGTAAATAATTTTCTTTTTGTTGGTTACTAGGTTTATTCCATCTAGCGTCAATGTGAAGAAGAAGAGAGAGTCTAAAATAACAGTATCGTACTTATCGAGGTCCACTTGGATATCGACGTCTCTCTCCTCGTGATCGGACGCCGAAAGCCTGAAATCAAACAGAATATAACAATGATGAAAAGTCAAAACCATTTGACACAACTACATTTTGTCAAATTTATGCAATATTTTGTCAACAATGAATAATTCAAAGTTAATTATTACGAGCGATGTTAATGAAACCGGTTCTTATAAGAAGTAATAAAACGAAATTTCTAAAATCTGCGCATTCTGTATATCCCTTGAAATACCCAGCGAATCTTTTGTGTAACAGTTTTTGCTAAACAGTCTAATGTAGTCCTTACTTTTACTTCAATAAAAAAATATATATATTAGAAGTAACCGCGATAAATTGGGTCACACAAACATTCTTACGGTAAATCACCTACAACACATTCGTTTTCGCATATATTGTCATTGCATTAATCAAAAAAGACCCTAAATTTATTTTGCGTGTGTCGCCCACGCTCATGACTGATTTCCCTTGATATCAAAAAAATTATCTGAAATAATCGACTTCAAACCAAACTATATTGCTTGCACGCTTCTTCTTTGTGATAAAGCAACTGGCGATTCCATGACGATCCTCCAAGCGGTCTTTACAAAAAAGAAAAAAAGTGCGTAGTGGGACCCACATATTACAGTAGACATTTTAAAACTAACCTTTGCCGAAAGAACTTTACGATGGACTCCATGTCGTATGTGGGCACGTCGCCATGCAGCTCGGGGAAAGTGCTCGAAATGAACTCAACATCATGTTCCGTTATGTTGGGGAGGCGCGCGTCGAAGGCGGGCGGAGCTTGCGTTGCAAAAGTCGGAGGCAGGTCAGTCATCCCGGGGAAAAGATTCTTCAAAAAGTGCCCGTCGAACAACGTATTGAAACTCTGACGCCGGGATACTTCCTCCTCGTGGATCTTGTACAGCTTTTCAGCGAGGTCCGTCGCCCACTGCAACAGTAAACCTTATTAGGGCTCAAATGCTTATTATTATAAGACAGTACGGGAAGGTCAATTTGTGCGACGATACGGTGATATATAAATAATAAATATTGTTTTGCCACAAGTTTAACATCAATTGTGTAATTAGAATCGTAACTGGTTGCCCATAATTTAAATACAAACCCTACATTCTATCTATCGGTTCTAACTTTTGAATTTTTAATGCTGGCCATAAAAATATTTATTGAATTTTTCGAATTTCGAATGTTTTATGAAATTAAAAATGTGCAGTATTTCGAATTTCATTCATTTTTAAATATGGAGTGGGCGTTTAGAGAATACTGAGTTTAAGTTTTCACGTTGCATCGATGCGGTTACGCGCCAAATTAGATTTTCGAACTACTAAAAAATTTAAATATAACCAAATAATTCGTTTTCCGTTCGAAGACAGAAAAAGAAGTGATCACCCACGCACTGTTAGGACTCCAGCAGTGATGAGAGCTGTGAAGGCGCGAATCCAAGGAAATCAGGGCAAAAACTGTTGGCCTTTCGGAGGGGACTAAGCAGAACCACAGTAAAAAGAGATTTTGCATAAAGACTTAGGGCTTCGGGCTTATCGAAGAAAAACGGGACATCGTTTAATGAACCTATTGTCAGTCTATTTACTGTGCAAAGATGACCACGGTGGTAGAGCCACGCAGCTGCTCCCGCTGCCGAATGGGCCGGCTCGAACCGGATCGACGTAGATTTCGAAATCGACGTAGCCCACCCCCCTCCCTCCCTTTCCTTCCTCTCTTCTCTCCTTTCTCTGCCTCTTCCTTCATACCCTCCCCCTATCTCCCTCTCTCTCATCCTTCCTCGCTCTTTCAAAAATGTCCTCCGCCTCAAAGGCTGGCAACGCATTTGCTACTTCTGTAATGCTGCAAATGACCGGTGATAACTTACCATCAGGTGAGCCGTTAGCTCATTTGTCAGCCTCCTCCATAAAAAAAGAGATAACCCATTCTATGTCGAACACACATCATGCTGTAATGAGTGCAACATAGGGCCATAATAGAGAAGGTACCGTATTGTTATGGGCAGACGAGTCGCTACCATCAGATGCACGATCAAAGGGATCCTAAACCAAAGGGGCCGCATTAAAGACTGGTCGTACCTTGAGGTGAGCGTTGGAGAAGGAGCGGCGCCTGGCCACCTCGTGGGCGGCCCGCACGAAGACTGCGGGCGCGCGGTGCAGCTGCGCCACGATGCCGAAGTAGCGCGCCAGCCGGTTGAAGCACTGGAACGACAGCATCGCGTGCGCGTCCTGCACCGACATCGAGTTCTCGATCATCAGCACCGCCCTGCCACCACACAACGCGACGTTGCACGTAAGTTATTTGTGACTTAAAAATATTTCAGTTTATGGAGTAGGAGGCAAACGAGCAAACGGCTCACCTGACGGTCAGCGATAATCGCTACCCATGGACATTTGCAAATGTGTTGCCAGCCTTTAAGGCTTGAATTTTTTTGTTTAAATTAGGTTGGAATTTTTGGGAGGGAGGAATATCGCTGAAATATTACTATTAATTGGATGAATCCACTTAATTTGTATATTATACGTAAGTATCCCGTTTGTTTTTAAGTTTATTTGTTGTCACGTTAGTTTATGGCAGTAAACATGTTTTTCTACGTCACTGTTCAAATGAGAGAACGGGGTAAGCTAAGTTTATCAAACGATTCATCTCTTTTTGCAACAATTAGAAAAAACATAATGAAAATACTGAAGAAAATGATTGAAAAATATACACAATATGTCGCAAACTATAGTAGGACAAACATAAGATAAGTAGCAATTGTCGAGGGAAGGAGATGTAAAAAATATTTCTATAACACTGGTGTATGCATCATGTATATATTTGTTTAAATAACATCAAAAACAGTTGGCCAAGACAAGGCTTAGGTCGTAAGTCGCTCTTGACGAATTCCCCTCTTAGAAAATTTACTCACTCTAATCTGGCTTTCAATATATGCGAAAGCTCGTCCTTTGAGTTGGCGATGCGCCGTCTTATATCGACCAGCACTTGGTGCCCGCTCAGTAGCTTCTCCAGCTGGCAACAGTGAGACTGCACCAAAGTTGGCAACACCGACGGATCGCAAGCGGCGTTCAGTCGTTCACGATACTGAAAAAAAAACATTCTTTTTTTGAAAAAAATTGAGGGTCGAGCAAATTCTCAGTATTACACGCTGGCGATATAGGCAATATTACCAGCATATACCTCACCGTATAATATAATGGTTCAAACTACTATACACAACAGTAGTACTTGGCGGTAGAGTAGCGGGCAATTTAAACTATCCCAGATCGACTCTACAATAGAGTCCTAGTATTAAAGAGTCCAGAAACTGCACATACAATTCTCGTTCAATCTTTGGGTTTAATATACTTTAAAAATATATTAGCCTTCCAAAGATCGCATAATAGTCATGTACTAACCTAGAAATAATGTTTTTATGAGCATATTATGCGAGAGTTCTTCTAGTAATAGAGTAGGAACGAGCTATTTTTCAGTTATTTTACTAAATAGTGGCAATACTTTCTGGAATACAAGCATTAACTTATGACGTCGATGGCGTCACAGATATTTTTACAGACATATTAAAACGCGTACTTAGTGTATTTGTTCTCAATGCACTTATATCCCGATAATTTCTATTTAAAAAGAAAACCAAAGCAGTCAAAGCCGCTGGTAAACCTAGTAGCTGTCGAAAAAAATCCGATTATAATAAAAATTTCTCGACGACATATCAGTATGGTTAAATACTCAGTAAATAGTACACCGAGTGTAAATGTTGAACTGAAATATTGTTTAACGATATTGGAAGCAACCTAAAAATCATTGTGAAAGGGAAGGTGGTTTAGATGAGATCTTTGTACCTGTATGAGGGATGCAGCTTGGTCATGTTGGTCACGTTCTATTTTCTTCACTTCACTGAGCAGCTGGTCTAGACCGTATAAGCGGTCTTCGATTCCCTTTATCTGCTTCAGTCCATGCATATTTGCGTATTCTAACATGTGATATAGTTCCGCTTCCCGCTCTTTTAACGGCTCTGCGTCAATCTAAAAATGTCATCATTGTCAAAAGCATTATTCCAATTACAAGAAAAGCAAAGCACACCCTTTTTATTAATTATTATGTTATTTAATAATAATTATTATTATCATCTAAAAAAAATATTATTTTAAAGCATAAAAGTAAGAAATAATTTGATAACAATAATTTCCATACAAAATTATCTAACGATAGATCTAACATTGATCAGAAAGATTTATTAATATTATTACCATTGCTTTTATACATTTACCTATGTGGGTCAATTTTTTTTTTGTAGAGGCCTTTTATTTTTTTAATATGCAAGTCTATATAAAATATAAACATGAGCCGCTATCATTAGGTGTAAAGAAATTATTAATAACTTAAGATGTAAACTGAAACAAAATATGTACATTTATTGAAGAAAAAAAAAAACAATTTGACAAAATGTACATTCTTCATGACGGAGTTATTTTTCATATTTTCAAACAGTGAGTGTCTATGCCCATAATACATTGCGACCCGGATAAGGTTTGTTTTAAACAAGTGCTAGTTTTTTTTTTTTTCATCGCATTAAAATTATTTTATGCATCTCAACAAGAAAATAAAAAAGAAATCTATGTAACGTATTTTAAACAAAATGATTATTTCATGTCCCTGTATAATAACATATTTATGATTACATTCTATCACTGTAAGTAAGCGTTCGGTAAAAAGCCTCTCATACTGCTTAATGTTATGTAAGTAACGAACTATGAAACACAGCAGATCCCTCCGCCATACTTTGCCCAATTGTCAACCCTGTTTGCCATACAATCGACTAACGAGGATAATAAAAATAACGAGTGAATATTCAAATGAATTGTCTATTTTGCCATATTCTACTAGGTCACGTAAGTTTTAAATAGTTACTTGATTACTATATTGCTATTTTTAAATCGGTACACTTCTTATTATTGATCGTTTCGATAGCGATACTTTAATAATACATACATTTATAACACATATTTATAGTTTTATTGCTACATCTGAAATTTACAACTTAGACACAACACAACTCTGTCAAAACGTAGTGTAATAGAGTAGCTAATGTTGTGATAAGCTGCTGAAAAACAGTGAATTCGCAGAGAAGAACGAAAAACGTTAACAAAAAGAGCTAGAATGTTATCACGCAAGAAAAAACCTATCTAGAAGACACCTCGAGAGAATAGCAAATAACAAAAGAAAAGACAAGTTGAGATCTCTACAAAACCTACGCAAGACACGCCTGCCACATCGCCTCATGCATATTCTGCACCAAGTTCGTTTGGACACTGAAGAAAAATGGGCCAAGATAAAAATATAAGAAAAGGTAATTACATTGTACAAGAAAAAAAAATAAAAAAGAAATTACAAGGAAAAATGAAATAACAAGATAATGCAAAAGACGAGAAACCAAATAAAGAAAAAAAATACTATAACGTTTTCTCAAATGCTATTCAAGAACATTACAAACAGATAAGAAATCTTAAGCAGAATGAACAGAATAAGAATGCTATGTCTAAACTATAAAAAATAATCTTCAAAAACAATGGAATGTGTGTGTAAGTTTAGTGGCCGGTGTACTAGCTAACTTTGCGAATACTAGGAACCCTGGACATACTAATCTTTTATTGAATCTGATATTGAAAGCAATGTCTCTGTTGTATGTCTATTGATTGATATAACAAAAATTATTAAGCCTTCTAGACTTCAGTTGTATGAGAAAATGATTCTTCAACTGTTCTGTCTACTGTCAACAATTCAATAGAATTTGTAATAGTTTTTATATTAACGTGTTTTATATTATTTATTAAAATTATTCGATATAAAATTGTTATTTTAATTTATATTATCATGATATAAAAAAAATTAAACTAAGTAAGAGAAAAATATTGCTGTTATATTTTGAAATATTTTTAACGCTTACATACCAAAGCTAATCCTTTTTCGCAATAATCCAAGATATCTTGCAAAGATGCCTTGTTCCCTTGAGCAAGGATCCAATGTAATAACGTAGGTTCTTCTTTGCTCTCACAGGAACTTGCTTTGAATGTAACACCTTCATCAGAATCCTCGATCTGCTGCATTTCATCCGAAGATTCAGCCTCCCCTTTGCTGGTTGATGGATTTTTTTGACCAAAGACTAAAACAGTTTACAAATTTATTAAGAAGTTCATTAGATAAATTGTTACTTTATAATTAGTGAATTGTTACTCAACAGAGCCACGAAGTAGTATGTTGCATAAATAGGCAATTGGGTGCACACAGAGCTCATAAAGTGTACCATTTGTAAGTATTTTGTTAAGAAGGAAACACCATTAATTATATAAGCACTTTATCTGATAGCAATGATGACATATTCCATAATTGTTTGGCAAAAACACTTACCATCCTCTTCAGACAATTTAAATGCTTCAACACCAAAATCCTGATAGGCTCGGGTCTCTGAGCTATTGTCTAATGGCTGGTTTGTTCTATAATGATGGCCCTCAAAGTCAGTCTCTTCGAAAACATCGAAGGCTGAAAATCTGTGTGCTTCAGCGTGTAACTGCAGCGCGGGAAGAATTGGAATTTTCTTCAGCGACTTTAATACGTCGTTAAGTCTGTATAACATTAAACACAGATTTAAAGAATCTTACTACCTTGTTTCCACTATCTATTAAACAAATATAGACTTAATTTACATTTTTTTAAGTTTATAACGTTCCAAAATCAGACATGAATATTTAAAAAAACATTGGAGCATGAACAGCACGCGAAATAATTTACGAAACATCTTTACGATGGTAGAGCCACGCAACTGTTCCCGTTGTTGAATGAGCCGGTTCAAAACGGATAACTACCACGACCTCACAAAAAATCGGCGTAAAGTGCAAGTGTTTTTGCTTCCACGTTTCATCCGGTATGTGAGGTGTCCGGTGGCCCATCCCCCTCCCTCCCTGACTCTCCTGCCTTCCTCGTTCCCCTGAGGGGTCCCGCTTATTGCTCCTTCCCTCCTCCTCCCTCCCTCTTTCAAAAACTCCCCACTTTAAAGGCTGGCAACGCATCAGTTCTAGTTCTATAATATTGCAAATGTCAATGGGCAGTGGATCACTTGCCATTAGGTGAGCCGCTTGCTCATTTGTTAGTCCAAAAAAAAAGCACATGCACAACCCCATTGACTAATTCTATATGAATAAAAATTCTTCACTTACGAATTTAACATTTCATGATATTCCTCCTTTTTTAGACGGTGCTTACGAAATGATTCTTTAAAACTTCTTGATCGTTCACAAAATTCACTATATATGTCTTCTAAATTAGCGACGACAGCTGCCCAACCCTAAAGAATTATTTATTATGAATTATTTTTTAATACCGAAACAATTACAAGTAATAAGTTATATACTTGTGGCAGAATAGTTCATGTCTTAACATACTTGGTGTTGCAAGTGTTGCTCAAGGACCAACTGATCACAACTCCTGGATACCTCGTGCGCCAGATCGCTGAATTGTTGCGCTAATGTAGCGCAAGATATCACCGTGTGTACTGTAGGAGGTAGAGAGCAGCACATTTCAACAGAACTTCTCAAGTCCACAACGGATTTCCCCTCAAAAGCACTTCGAGTGTCGCTGCGGAAGGCGCCCGTACTCAGTTCCACGATGGGGCTAAGATCACCTACCACTAAAAATGACATTTTCAATTATTTAAATCAGCAATTGAGTAAAAAAACATCAAATGGCGAAAAAATGCGCATTCAGCAATGCTAATGTAGTGTCTTGAAGTTTTTCTGTTATTAAGTTATACTGTAATAAGTGCAGAACATCAACAATAAATCAAACTATTGTATTTTAACTTATCATTGCAACTATTTAGAATTACAAAAAGCTTACTTGACTTTTCCTTCACTTAATAGGAAAAAGGAAAAATATGAATTTATATTTTAAAATGGATATTATGTATAAGAAAATATTTTGAATATATAAATAAATAAATAAATATGAAGGGACATCTGACACTCAGACATCTAATCCTTAACTATGCTTATCAGATGACTGATATTCACACATATATTTTATAATGCATGCTTATATAGATAACATGAAGACACAGAGCTAACGCTTTTGCTCATCTCACAGGTATTCTGTCCTGGGAGGGAATTAAACCAACAACCTTTGGCTTTGGCGCCAGAACAACACACCAACGAACCAGTCATATATACTGAACAAATCATTATAACATAAACACATATTAACCATTACTTACTGGACTGTTTCAACCGGCTATCTTTAACAGAAGGCTTACTGAACATATATATAGGATTGGTATCAGTGCCAGCACTGTATGATGATACCATGTGGTCTGATTGCAGTACTTCACCTCCACTTACAAGGAGAACAAGTGATGTTGCTGGTATTTTGGTTTTCTTCTCAATTGCAGCTTTTAAGCTGGCAACACTGGAATTTTTTATATCATATTATTTATATGTGAAATGCTGCCACCACTCAAAGATATAAAAAAATTGCTGTAAGGGTGATTTAAATACATGGACAAACATCTACATCTGGAGCAAATATTTTCCCACTGGTGGAAATTAAACCCACAACCTGCAGCTCCATAGCCAATAGCTTAGCAATGGTGTATTGTATTTGAAAAAAACCATAGCAGTCATAGCTCACCAAAAATAAAAAAGAATAGAAGGAATAAAGTAGAAAGAAATATACCCATTAAATATCCTAATATCCACATAATATTATGTGATTAATGGTATATTCATTATAGTCATCTTATATCACTTGCTTGTATATGAAATAAGACTAGAATTTCTTACAATATGCTGTGGATGAACAACACACAAGGAAAAAAACCTTTTTAATGATTTCCACAAATAAAAAGATTCATTTCAAACATTTGAAATTATTCTGGGAAGCTTCATCAAAAATATAGATAATCTAACAGTTTTAAAAATTAAGCAATAGTTAAATAAAATATCTAAAGGAAATTCTAAATAAGTCAATCAGTCAGATAATTAAAATGTAATAAATATAAATCATCAGATTGTTAATATTAAACATACCTCTGTAATGTAAGGTTCATATCATAAGTGGTCATTTGACCAGCATCTACATGAAACACATACAGCATATTGATTGTAGTTTTGGTATTAAATGTACAAAGCAATTAATCCAGCCTCATGGTGCTTATTATTTTAATATATATTATGAGGATTCTGCAACAAATTTGTATCATAATTACATAACATGATTTGATAAATAAATTTCTCTTCAAGGTACCTTATCATATAGCCCTGCAAACTTTTTATTTTCCAATGTCTCTCATTATTAAAATCCACTGTCATTTTGTATTAATATATATTAATTGCTATATGTTAATATATGATTTTTGATGATACATTGATAAGACTTTGTCCTCCTTTAGGTTTCTTAATATTTAACACATGCACCTAACTAATCAACTTATATGAAATCACTTAGGCACTTGAAAACATACCACTTTGTAAATACATATATACAAACTAAATTTCATCATATATTAAGACAAAAATAGTGGATTTCTTATTGCACTTAATATAGTTAATAAATTTTTAATCTTATTTTCAAAAACTGCCTTGTTTATCTTTTGTGTTTGTCAACAGATTTATTACCATGTCCATTTGAGACAAAAAAATGTAAAAAATGATGGTTAAGCATAAGCTATCTATTTATCACATTAGGAATTGAGAATTTACTTGTTAGATTTTATTATGTATCATTAATTTATTCAATATTAAACTCTTACAGGTTTTAAGGATGATAACTGCGCCACATTAAAGTCTTTATCGTTGACGACAAGTAAACAATATTATTAACAAACTTACATACGACTTATTAAGGTCTTAGAATAGCAACCACATTTATTAATTTTAAACAAAATAATGTGCGTTATTTATTTAACTCATGTACACTCATTCAAAAATAAATTGTTTCAAAGTTATAAAAACAATAAACGAATCTTAACGTTCAATGGCCTTACATCTAATAGATTATCAAAATATTGCTAACAAAATAAGAAACATAAATAATTTAAAAGTTTTAATGTATGGCCATCAAAATGGAACGTGTTGTTTTTTGCGTTTGAACAACAAAGATTGATACTTACACAAACAAAACTATATAATCATGATATAACCTAATTATTCATTTTCTGTTTTTAATGTTTGCCAATATAACTACAAATAATTTTGTATTATGCAATATGCTTAAAAATGGACTCAATCATGAACCTTTTGCAGAACACAATAGTTATTATAGACTTTTGAGCAACACCACCATTGCTACCTTGACGTACACTGACGTAAATAGAAGTAAACTAAACTCAGCTGACAGACACATAATGTTGCAAAAATAAAAAATAAATCTTAATCTAAACTAAATTTATAAACGCTACATTAATTTAGGCTTCTTTTTGGCATTACGTAAAAAACTTTGAACATAAACTTAAAAATATATCTGCACTTAAACTTTTTTATTATAAAGATAAACAAATAACAGTTTACTCATGTTATAAATTTGTTGTTGGATAGACCCCACTTTCTGTGGGGTCTATCCAATTCGTGTAAACTAGCATTTCCACGGATTAGGCGATCCGACGAAGCTTTACTGAGTTCCGCCTCCGAACAACGCGACAAACCTCCAGATACCATCCACACCACCTGGATGGCTGGCAATCCACCACC
>DWHO01000062.1:0-29427 GCA_018247575.1 Eurytides lysithous rurik | reverse complement strand
TCCAATGAAAATCACCTTTAAGCCGTGCCTCCGCGATCGGATCCATTGATCATCAATCGGGTTGATTAAGCAATTACATATATGATATGTAGAGTAGGTTTATAAATTTAACATTTTGTTGCAAATGATGATGTTCCTTTAAATATAAATTATAATTTTAAAATAATAGGCAATGTGAATTCTTACAGTTGGGAGATGATCAATGGGGAAAACAATACAAAGAGCACTTGAACGAAGCGGGTGTTGAAACAACTCACGTTTCCATTACGTCGAATGTTACAACTGGGATTGCTCAAATAACAGTCGCAGAAAACGGAGAAAACCAAATTGTAATTGTACCTGGCGCTAATAGTTATCTCAGCGTAAACGACGTTCATGACGCAGAGCAAATTATAAAAAATTCTGATGTCATAATTGGCCAACTGGAAACTCCTCTTGAATCGACGTTGAAAGCCTTTAAACTTAGTAGTGGCGTAAGTAGAGGAAGTTTTTGACTTGAAATTTCTTCCAATACTTCAATCCATATTGTGCTGCCTCAATAATAAGTATAAAAAAAATTAAATTTTCAGATAAAAATTCTTAACGCTGCACCAGCAAGGAAAGATATTGAGAATATTTTACCTTTTTGTACTATTTTATGTGTCAATGAATCTGAAGCATCTTTACTCACTGATTTTGAGGTCGATATAACGTATGTTAAACTTGTCTAAATGTTTTATCTAAAGTGTATAAAAGTAGTTTTTAATATTTGTTTGTGGTGTTTTAAGGAACGCTCCTTTGGCAATAAATAAGTTATTGGAATCTGGATGTGAAACAGTAATTATAACACTTGGAAAAAATGGAGCAATTTATGCTTCAAAATTCGATAAAAAATGCATTCATGTTTTTTGTGCAAATGTGATTCCTGTTGATACTACCGTAAGTATTGACATAAAATGTATTTATATATATTGCTATATATTTTAACCATTATATATATGCACATACAGCAACAGTTATTTGGCAAAAATAAAATATGCCCTTGAAACTAAAAAAATAAATGTTATTTGTTTTCTCGTGTATCTATAATTCACAGGGAGCAGGTGATGCGTTCGTTGGTGCTTTGGCAGCTTATTTAGTGTCTCACAAGAACTATCCATTCCATCAAATAATTGGTGCAGCATGCCACATTGCCACGTTATCAGTAACTAAAGAAGGTACTCAAAATAGTTACCCCTCGGGAATTCAACCTTTTGATAATAAATATGAATATATAGAAATAAATTAAACACATATACCACGTATTCTTTATTTCCTATAACGTTAAAACCAAAAAATTATATTTATCTATATACATAGTAAACATCATTAATTGCTGTTAATAAGACGTACTAGCCTTAGGAAAAAAAACACTGAAAAGAATTAAATAATGAATAACTTAACTAATATATTCAGATACAAATATGTTTTACTTTCAGCAGATACCGGGTAGTCAATAATTTAAAAACCGTTTGAAATTTAGCGTTTTATACAATTGGTTTTACATCAACCGTGAAAACTTACGTGAAATATAATTATTTTATACAATAATATTATAGCCTAAAAATGTTTGAACTTACAGAATCATAATAGCTATTATATTTCAGAGTCTTTCTACCTTAATACATTCACATAATAGAAAGCAAAAAAAATCACCTAATAATACACACACAAAGTATAGCAAAATTTTAACGCTTACGGAAGGATTTAACATTAATAAACATGCGTTCACTATGCGCACAATAGCGCAAAAGTTAAAAATTACAATTTGGTACTAAGTACATACACGTACGTACGTCTCAAGAAAATTTTAACAGCGAATATATAACATACATTGTTTAATTAGAGGACTCTAATTAAAGGAAAAAAAAAGAAATAAAAATGGATTCACTGTTTAGAAAATGTAATGTTAGAGCAACGATGTATTATTTTCATAATAATAGAGGAAGACTTAACTTATCTAATAAAATTATACATTATTATAGCTAAAATATTTTTAACATAAATTTCCAATACCCTATAATTTTTATTTTATTATTTTCTTGTCATTATGGTAAAGTTCGAAATGAATATGTTTGACTTTTTTTACAAGCACGCTAAATCGTCAAAATGGTTTTCTTTATACTTTGAATTGAATTTTTATATTATCAAAACTTTTTTTAACTTACCTTTTATTTTATCGTTGTCTCTATGTTTAATATTTTATAAACAATTTTCATTGTAATTACTTTATTCTTGGCGAAACAAATAATTGCAACTTTTAGATGAAGTTGAAGCTGGTAGAGTAAATGGTTAAAGACGTAAGTATAGCGTCAGACTAAATTTTGACCGTCTCATACCGCATATAGTGTCCGTTTATTACGACAAGTAATAAACGCACACTATATGTAATTAAAAAAAAGGAACCAAAATATACGTTACATTGAACAACGGTTAACGTGATTTCAAGATAAATATTTCATGAGAATTTTACAGAAAAAAGATGAAGTGTAGAGAATTGTTACATTTATTTTATTTATTGTTAAAGGTTAAACGAGGCTTCTTACTGTATAATTTTAATTTATTGAAATAAAGACAAATGTCAATTCTGTCTATTACATTTTAGCATTTCTTTACCTACAACCGGGCATTTGCATTTTATGGCTGCACCTAGTACAAAACATGGTCACATGGCCAATGAAATAAGGCAGAATGGTTAACCAATATTTGTTAGCGCCAGAGTAAAATTATAAATATACCAGTGAATACACCCAAAACGTAGCTTTGTCATCCGTATAAAAATATAAATCATTTGATTTAATAAAATAATTTTAACAACTTAAGTTACATCGTAAATGAAAACCACACTTGTCATTTCCATGACCGACATGACACTAAGAGAATTCTATTCAGAGAGGCCAACACAAAGGAAATAATAACTGTTTCATGTTACAGAAAATCAATGGAACCCAAGATGGATTTATCAGTAATTTAAGAATTCAATACCCAAAGAAATTTTATACTCTAGTAAGACTATTAATGGTTCATATTTTGCATCACTAAATAGTATTGACACTCGACACATAAGTTCAAATTTATAGATTTGAGTTGCGATATGATAAAATTTACCTCATTATTCAAGGAAAATAATGCAAGAAATAAATTGGACAAGATACAGCCGTCGGTCTAGCTGCTGCTCTTATTAGTCAACTCTTCCGTTCTAAACCAATGGCCACAACATAATATTCATAAGCCACATGGAATGTCACTTCTGTACAAAATTGGAATGCTTTCCTTAAAAAAATTAAAGAAAAGATTACAATTTTTATACCTATTAGAATCTTTTTTTTTTCCAACCAAACTAAATAGTTTTGAATAATTACTTTTTTTTTTAAATTTTAACTCAGGGTAAAATATATGACTATGGTTTCCATTCGTAAATGCAGACATCAGTTGGGCTAAATCCTACCAATATTTTTAAAAGGTATCAAGATAAAGCATTAACAAAATTTTGTAACACGAAATAATAATGACGAAAATATCAGTGTTACAATTACAGTTAAATAATTTTTTTGTATTACCATACTCAGCCTATAAAATCGTAATTGAAAACAGACTGTTTTAAAATAGTCATGAAACTTTACTAACAAAAACAGATGTGTTCATCAATTTGTTTTTTAGGCAACTTGCATATATATATAAAGCATTTTTGTATTCAAATAATTTTTATAAATCGATATAACCACTATTAATAATGTGTCTCAATTATCATTGTAACAATTAAAAGAATATATACATTAAATTTAATTAAAAAGATACTGAATTAATCCAAATTTTCACGTGTTTTAAATAACTGAAAAATTATGTTGAATAAACAATTTTTAATAATATAAAACCAATAAATAACATTTAACCAAAAAAAAATTAAATAATAATTTATTGCTTTTATATTTTTAAAAACACTACCATATTACTTTCAGTAGCTTCCAATCATACACTTACCTTTTACAACATCCATAATGCTTGGCATTATATAGACCAGTTGATTTAATTTATTGGTCATTAAACATTTTTATATACTTCGTACATAAATGTTATAGTACAAAACTAATAAACTACAAAACTGCAGCATATTTTATTTTAAAAAAATATGCAAAACAGACTTATGAAAAAGGGGAAAAGATGTTATATTTAAGAAACTTAAAAGAATTGTGAGTAACTTATGTATATATTATTGAAATATTGTACATATATTTTTATTCAATGATGAATAACTTGTAATATTGCAATGCAATTTGTATGTTCTTAAAACAAAATTTAGATTTAATTCATTTGGGTTATACATTACAAGAGGAATTTTTAATGTGTCATGCCATAAATTTCTTTAACATTTTGAAAGAAACCATGAATGAACATAAATACATAATCCAAGAAATGAATCCATTTTTAAATAATTTAGTGAAAAACATGTAAACTCTCTAATTCTGTTTCATTTACAATTTGTAATAACACTTGTAAATCCTCTAGACTTGAAATATACTTTGGTGCCCCTATAAACTCAACTGATTTTTCTTCTAATTCAATAATATATTTTAAGTTTTTTGGACATGTCACAGATTTAGAACATTTGCCATCTAATATTTTTTTAAAAACAACATGGGTTACATTTTCACTATTAAATAAAGTTACACTGCCATTTTCTTTGTGATTAATTGCGTTTGGAACAGAAACATCTTCAGACGTGTTGATATCAAGTGGTGATGGTTTTACATCATTATCAGGAATAGTCTGATTAATTTCATTACCTTTACATTCTGCAACTTCACTAACCACTGGTATGTCATCCTTTTGTTGATTATCATTTGGTAAATGTTCTTCAATCCCCTTTCGTAGCGCTTCATCTAAGATTGATGGACTTTGAGGATTTTCTACTTTTTCTGTTGTATTTTCTTCTTCCATTTTCTCAGGAGCCCCTTCATTTACAATTTTCTGTAACTTATTATCCTCTGCAATATTTGACAACTGGTCCATGTCTTCAATAAGTTTAGTTACATCAGTACTGTCAACTTCCATAGTTGGGGATTCAGTTTCCTTACCTTCAATATTTGCTTTTCCGAGAAGCATTGCTTCAACATCACTAGATTCTAAATTAGTTTTAAACTGTTCTGAACTACTATGGTCATTTTCTTTAGAGACATTATTATCAACAGTATTATCATTTAAAATATCCATTATAGAAGGAAACTCTTCAACTTTAATTTCTGGCTCTTCAGGTTTCGACTTTTCAATAGGTTTTTCATTGTACATTAAGTCCTCCAACTCAGCCGCAATACGATCATAAACTTTATCATGTTTGGGTTCTTCATTTTTAGGAAAAAAATCTATGCACCAGTCTTCCGAAGGCAATATGCTTTTACTTATGTTGGGTAATATATCTAATAATGATATTTTACTTTTAAAGTCATTATTGTTGTTATTAGAAATTGTTGGGTCTGTAAACACTATACCATACTGTTTTAAATTTGTATTTGGAGATTTATTAGCATAGTTGCAGTTTTTTTCCGTAACTAATTGGTTTTTTTTCATACCATTGTTTTCTTTGAGTATATTACTAGTTTGTTGAGGTACCTGTTTTGTTTCAGTTACACTTTCGGGTGATGTTTCTTTTTCCTTTAACTTTTTTGAGCTTTGTACATCCTTTGCTGGATGCTGTTTGTATGTGTTTCTGCGAATAAGCACCATTCCGTTTTCATTGCATTTTAATCTAGAATTTACATTTGGCGTATTAGACTCTGAATTTTTTTTTGATTTAGTAGTACTACTTTCATACTGTATTTTAACTTTGGTAAATTTGCCGAGAATTTTAGCAAAGTCCATTCGAGTTACGAGAACTCTACACTCCCGGCATTTTCCTTCTTTATATAAACGTTCCAAATTTCTTGACATTTTATATATTCGGCCTCTCTTGCTTTCTCGTCCTTTAAATGAAATCATAATGAAAATAACCTAGTTCGAGCACAAATACTGTAAATGTTTTTCTAAAAGCATTTGAACAAGATTATTATGAAACGTAGCCACATTTCCCGCGCTGACGATATCACTGCAAATAATTAAAATGTATTCTGCAAATGAAAATCTTCACAAGGCCTTTTTAAATAAAATCTTAATGAGTTTCTTATTTAAATTCTTCAACTTTGTTTGAACTTGTTATAATTAAAAAATTAAAACGACACAAGCAAAGACACTACCACATACAAGCGAAAATGGCGTCTTGTTAGTGATGTGACTATGACTTACAATTAACTAAATTATAATCGATAAAAGTCGATAGTATTTTTAAAACCAAAATCTGCACATTTGTAATGTAAAAAAACGTAATAAAATATATTTCATGTAACTAGTAGTTTAGTTAATGAATGTTTTAAAAGAGTAGATGATTAATTTAAATATCGATACTGACTGACTGAGCAGCCCAAGAATTTCTCATAATATATGAAAAAATCATGTCGAATTTTTTTATATCTTTGTTTACGATGCTGAACCAATTATGAAAATCTAAGTATATATAATAATATAATCTAAGTAAATCAAAAACCTTTTAGAAATAACATTCCACACACATTTAGGTAGCACCGTTAAATGATAAAAATGTAAAATTTTTCGTCTAATTTACAATATGTGTGTATAAAGTATAATATCTTGTTATACAATTATTGAATAGCATTTTAAGTATCAAAACAAAGGTACAGAATGATCGAGGAAGCCACTATCACGAGTAAATTACTAAATCGGTAAGTGGATTTCTATCAAAACTTTTAAGTCCTGTGATACCACTACAGTAGATAAAGCAAACTGTTGGTTAAAAAAATTGACAATTTTATATGTAAGCAAATTGTAATTCAGCAGATAAAATTCAAAGGTTTTGTGGAGGCTGAATATGAAACAGTATTGGCTTTGAATGAATGAATTACCTGATGATATGAATATGTATTTCTATATTTAATTATGGGAAAAGAAAACGTTTTACTCCTCTTGTATGTTATTACGTTTACAGAGAAGGATTAAATTTGGTAGTTATAGTTTATACTAAGAATATAATATTTTGTCATATTATGTTCTTAGTATAAACTATATAAGTTAAAATAAAAATATACGCTAAATTCACAAACTATATTATTCAATGAATATGATACTTCTTGAAATAAATCTTCTTTGGTCGATTTGGTCGACTACTAGGCGATCGCAAGTACATTTATAATATTATGACTTTCTAATAGTTAAACATATCATAAAATTGCTTTATTTAATATCTGTACTTTAAGTTGTACAACTTCTTATTGTATCCCGGGTATAAAGTTATTATTTATATTTATTCAACACAGAGCTAGTGTCATTGTCAACAACCATGTTTCTCATTAGCTTTGAATCCATTTATAAATTCTATCCTGTCCACTGTCCATCGATACTATCGCCTACCCCATGCTTGCTGGCTTCCAGAGTTACAAGCTGTAAATTAGAAATTAAAATACTTAAAATGATCTGATATGAAACGTTTTCACAAAATGTGTAATGAATTCATATATAAATATTTATATCGACTTAGAAACATATGCAGTATTATGTTATTTTGTTTATACAATTCCAATATTTTTAATACTCCTCTGTAATTTCCACATTTTCATTTCGCGATTTCACGATTTTATTCTAATAAATGTTTATACAATGAATTAAACATTTTAAACTAACTCATCGAATCGATAAAATCGAATAACAAGAGGAAGCAAACTTGACTGTCAATGTGTCTTATAAAATGTATATAAAACTTTATAGCCGTTTATGATATGATAACTTTCCGGTATATCACTTATGCGCTTAAATTAAATTTTCTGTATATGTGTTTCGATGTTTAATATTCATTAAAAAAATTATTAAAATAATATTTTCTGTTGAGACGTTAACATAGTACCTGCTACAACACTATGATTCGCTAAATAAGATGGCGGTCGTAATTTGTTGAAACTTTTTTCATCTTTTGTCAAGAATTAAATAGTCGAATACTACACTCTAAAAGATTAATAATAATTATTACATTATTACAAAATGTCTTGGTCAATGCCACCTTCGGCCCACTGGAACCCTGGGCTTTCTATGGCTTCTAATATGAATATGGGGTATACGCCTGAGCAATGGGCTTTAATGCAACAGCAAAATTGGCACCAATGGACTCAGTGGCAACAGCAGTATGCTCAGTGGCAAACCCAATATGGAGAAAAGGTTCGATCCAATGTATAAGGTTTTGGGTAAATTGTTAATTCACGTAATGAATTTTTCATGCTACTGTGCCTAGCAGTGACCTGGAGTATGAAAAATACTTTGTATTCATCCACTCAAGTTCAAATACACTTGTGGTGGATGACACTTGAAGTTAATACACTTTTTAAATATCAATTATTTAATTTAAAATTTTTCTTTGATGACTTAAATAGAAATTGGCTATTTGGTTATTGGTATTGGTTTTTTTTTATACATTTTAGTACGTAGAACAAATGCAAGCAATGGATATAGTACCGCCTCTGCCTCCAATGAGTTGTGCGCCACCTCCTGCGCCTCCGCCACCAGATAAACCACCACCCCCGCATGAAAACGATCAGCCCTTGTATTCTCATCAAAAGCCACCACCGCCTCCAGTACCGGCACCAGCACAAGTTCCGAAAAATACTGAGAAAACGAATAGTACGAAAACGTCAGGTAATACTCTAGATTGGTCTCATGCTACTGACACGTACAATGATATGGCTCAGAATTCTGCTTGCAATGACATTTCTCAGAATTCTGAAGCTCTAGAGAAATTGTCAGAGGAAGAGAAATTGTTTGATAGTCAATTTCAGAAATGGGAAGAGGAAATAGAGAAGTGGAAAAAAGAAAATGTCAATCATCCTGATAAACAGGCATACAGTGAATATGAACAAAAATTTGAAGCTTGTCGAGCACAGTTATTAGAACGGCGTCAACAAATGAAACAGAAAAGAGCCAGATTAACTAATTCCACTACTCCAATTGTTAACAGTTCTCTCATAGGTAATACTGGAAACATAGTGGCACCACCACCTTTACAGTCTATAAATATGAATTACAGTCCAAATAGTTTGCAGTCACAAAATTTAACCAACAATAAATCTTCAGATCTTGCAACTCCTCCAAACATTGCCATTTCTTCAAGTCAAACATTTAACAGCTATCCATATAACAATCAATCTGGATATGGTAATGAAAATAATTTAAATCAACAATATAGTAGTGAGTCCATTCAAGACGTAGATCCTTATTCATATAGAACTATGAATAAGACAGAGTTTTTGCCATCAAAAGAACCGTTGAAGGGAATACCAGGATTAGATTTAGTTCCAGAAACTGAAAAGATCTTGGGACAGAATACACCTCAAGATGTTATTGATATAACTGTAGACAAATTTATTGATAGGCAAACAAATAACTTGAATGGTCCTGATTATTCCACAATTTCAAGAGGCATAAATAATATATTGGGAGATGAAAAAATAATGAACATTCTTTCAATGGTTCAAGGTCAAAAGTATTTTGATGCTGCCAATGTAAGTAAACTGCCAAGTAATGCCAATATAGTGAATAATAAACAACAATTAAATACTTCACATCAGAGTGTTAGACCAATTGTTTCATATAATACACATAGTTCAGGAGATTTTCCAAGACATACTGTCTTGGAACCATCTATGCACCCTATACCAAGACCTTATGATCCAAGCCAAAATGAGATATTAAAGGATCAAAATTATGCAAATTATTCAGCTACTACTGCTAATCAGAATGCTGCCTTAAGAAATGTTAGCCAGGTTGGACAACCCTTATTAAATCAGTCCATGCAGAAAGTTTTTGATGCCTTTCCAAAAGATAATCAAGAAAGAAGAAATATTGTGGACCAGTCAATATGTCCAGTCTCAACTCAAACAGTTAGGTCAAAGTGGATTGAGGAGCCAATTTTTACACCATCAATTGTAGTTGAATATGAACATAAATCATTAAGATTAAAAGGTAATTAATCATAGATTTAAGAAATTGAAATATTTTTCTTATGATTTTCATGATTGCACACTATTATTCTATTCTAATATAGATACATCTTGCTGTTTTCATTAAACAGAATTATTGGAGGCTCAATATAACAAAAGGGAATTTGTAGCCAATTTAACATACAACAAGAGTAGTTCAAAAAAGTAGCAGCAAAGCTTTGTTATTTTTTTATATGCATTTACTATTTGTTTTGTCTATTTATTGTCAATGAACATTAATGTTTGCCTAGCCAGGTCTTTATTGAAATAGTTTGTAATATATGATTTTAAGAATGTTATTGTATATAATCTACTATTTTTAGCACTTTTTAATTTTAAATGCAATCTTTCAGTTTCAATGTTGTAATATATTATTTCTTAAATTGCTATCATTCATTTCTTTTCTGTTTAGCTCGGGACTTCATCGAACCAGTTCATGTGTTTGATTACAACCATAAACCAAAGGAAAGTGATCACAGAAAGAAAGATTTTGAAAGAGAAGTTGATGATCTTTTCTATAGGCAATCACGAAAAAAAGAAATAAATGATGACAATTTCGCCCCTCAGAGATTGTATCGTGAACCATATCATAGAGATGTTGAACGAAAACCTAGAGATAATGTTAAAGAAGATTATAGACAAAGAGGACCTTTAAGGGAGGAGTTTGATGAAAGACGCAGGTATGATGAGAAATATGATGATAGGAAAAGAGATGATTCAGATAAATATAGAAGACGGGAGGATGTTTATCGAGATAGGGAAAAGGATTGGGACCGAAGTAGAGACAGAGAGGAATATAGAGACAAATGCAGAGATTATAGAAGAGATGATAATAGAAACCGTAGTAGAAGCAGAGAGAGAGAAAGTCGCAAAAGAGCACATAGTAAAGAAAGTGATGAAAGAGAATTTAATACTTTGAAAAATAAAAAAGCCAATCCTACTGATGAAGTCACCCATGCTCAACATTATGTAATGATTGACGATATATTGGAACCGCCAGGCAGGGAAATGAGACCAGATAAAATAGTAATAATATTAAGAGGTGGGTAAGGTTATATACAGGTTGTGATGGAATTACTGGATTTGTGTTACAATTTGCCTTATGTTTCTTAGGGTTACCTGGTAGTGGTAAATCATATTTAGCAAAATTAATTCGTGACAAGGAAGCAGAGCATGGTGGGACAGTAAGAATAATGTCTATAGATGATTACTTTATGCAAGAAGGTGAAATAGAGTCTAATGATCCCATAACAGGGAAAGTGGTGCGTATACAATTTGTAATTTTATGAATGACTTTAATAGGTTACTAATTTTTGTAATAATAGTAAAAAAAAATGTATGATATAACTTTATTACAGATAAAGAAACCGTCTCTGAAGTATGAGTATGATCAAGAATTAGAAGAAAGCTACTTGAATTCACTAAAACGTGCCTTTAAGCGAACATTAACTGATGGGTATTTTACATTTTTAGTATATGATGCTGTAAATGAGCAATTGAAATCTTATGCTGATGTATGGAACTTTGCAAGACAGAATGGATTTCAGGTATGTTTATGTTTAAATCATGTTATATAGGCATTGTTTAATTTTATTTATTTAAATTTTTTATACTATTAAATAATTAAACAGTTAAAACATACACCAACCATAAATATTATTGTTTAGTTGTTAGAATAGACAATGGTGTCAATTGAAAACATATTATACACATATTATAACATGACCTCCTAGATGTATTTTTTGACATTTCTTCTGATAAGTGAGGTAACTTACGTAACAGAACGTTTTATATTTAAAATTAGTGTTGTGTATTAGTCTCTAATCCTAACAAGTCATGGGCAACAACAATGCAATGCTAAAACATGTGCAAACTCGTTTGTCTCTCTCTTTATTTTTTTTATATAGCAAACTCTGGTGAGTTTATATAGCAAGAACTGATGTTCTTGACCGCTATAATTACGCCTATATCGAAATTCCGAATCATAGATAAAGGAAATGACTGTGTTTATTTATTTTGGATGTGAACTAAAAGATGAAACCGTTTCGGACTTTGAGAACGGGACGGTCTCCTAAAAATGGAGAAATATTTTTAATTCTAGGTGTACATATGTACCATGGAAGCCGATGTGGCAACCTGTCACAAGAGAAACATACACAACCGCACACTGGAAGAGATTGAAGTAATAAAGAGTAGATTTTTCTCAACGCCCACGCACCATATACAACTGGATCCGACAACTTTACTACAGAGCGCTGCTATTACTGAAGTGCAAATGGAGGACGCCGACGATGCGGTCACAATGATGGATGCAGTGGACACTGAGGTGAGGCTGGGATAAGTAATTTTTAAAAAATATCTGTTCTTACACATGCAGTTGTCAATATCTCCTCTCTTTATGGATATAATTAATTAATTTTATATAGGCTTGATATCGCATATGTGTAAAATTATATCTTTTTGTTTTACCTATAAATATTCATGCCTACATAAGGTCTTCATTGTGTCTTTTCATTGTTTAATTTGTGTATTTTAAGCTATCGTATGGATAGGGTAATAGATTTTATTTCAGCATTGTAACTAAAATCGCAGAAAACTCCGATACAGGTCGAAAATCATTTTACGTCAAAATGGGAGAAAATGGACGACGCCGTTCAACTAGGTAGGTTTCCGATATGAATTATAAATAATGGTTGTTGTTTCTTTTTACAGTTTATTCCACACACAAATTAGTTGTAGTAATACGGGTTTAAATATTTATTTGTGTAACACCTACAAATGTGTTTTTATAAGTTGATTGACATTATTATAGTTTTAAATTTAAAATATGGTTTCGTTTGTTCGGACTTCCGTGCATTATTATTTAGATTTTGTATTATACAACACTTATTATTACTTTTGGAGGGATTTTTCAATTCGGAGGTGTTAACGGGTTTTTTAATTTTTGTTAATGTGTAATATTATGTAAAATTGTATTACGACTCTTATGATGTGGAAATGTTTGTGATAAAATTTTAACACTTATGATTATTTGTTGCAGCGCGCCTCGACGGCACCAGCAAGCCACTGCGACCTTCCCAACTCTCCATGGAAGACTACCTACAAATAGACGAATGGAAGCCTAATGTGGCTAAACCGGGAAAGAAAACTGTAAGTATCAGTTCATAAGTTTCTTTCTCAATTTTACACCACTATTGTGTGCTTTGATATGGTTGTGGCAGTGTAATGTATAGTTCAAACTTCAACATTGAATAGTGACAGCTACCACTAGAAATTTCTCATAAGAATAAGTTTTAGTTCAACGTATACGGTATTATTTTGAGTATCTGTTTTGTGTGCAATTATACTTATATACTGTAAACTACGACACACGCTGTTTATGAGTGCCTTTGATTGTGATAATAATTACCGATTACGTCTTATGTTAAGTTATATATTATTAGCCTTAATCGTTTGAATCTTGTTGCGGCTAAAGAAGGTAAGGTTTTGTACAGTTTTACAACCTTATCTCCTAACTTTTGTCATTAGTTATGTTTTTACTTAACATTTTGAAATATTAATCAAATGATTGGGATCATTTTCAATTTCCCTTGCAATTTTTTTATGATATTTATAATACATAGTACCGTTTACAATATTACCATAGAACGATAATTCGGATTTTGAACGACTTTTTTTAACTGACTTCACAAAAAAAGGAGGTTCCTTTGAGCTCATCATGTTTTGTGTCGTTGAAAAAGATCGAGTTTCAATCGTATCGTGTTTTCATCGTGTTGTAATTGAAACAGGTGCGTTGGGCGGATATAGAAGAAAGAAGGCAGCAAGAGAAGATGCGGGCGATCGGATTTGTTGTGGGTCAGACCGATTGGAACCGTATGACGGACCCTACTATGGGGTCAAGCGCGCTTACACAAACTAAATACATAGAAAGAGTGAGGCGTATGTAGCTGCGTGTAAATTTCTTATTGGTTGTGGAGATTAAGTTAATAAGCCTTTGTCAATAATAGAGTCAGGAAGTTTAAAGAAAATTCAACTGATAAATACTTATAGCTTATATGATTTCGTGTTTTTTTTTTGTTGTCGTTCACAATTGATGATGTTTGCATTATCAATTCTAAAGATTATGTAAAGAAAAAAAGAAGATAATTTAAACATAAAATTTACTACCGTCACTCTTACTTTTGTATGACGCAAATAATATTCTTCAACTTTTCATATTTTAAAGTATTATTCACATAAAGGTAAATGATACAATAAGCAATTTTAAGTGTTGCTTTTAGTACAATCTCTCGTCTAAATATATGTACATACATTTAGTAGGGTAAGTTCAACTACAATATGACTTGTATGTACATCGCACGGAGAGAAATTATTTTCTATTTGCAAACGCTTTCAAACTGATCTATCCTTTGATAGAAACGAGCCTGTGATGTACATACCTTAAAGTTAAGTGCATGAAATGTATGTGTACTTGAAATTAAACAATTACCTCCTCGAACTGTGCGTTTTGAATAATTTACCTAATAGTGAAATATATGTATTGCCACGTAACGTTATTAACGCTCCCTGTCGTTACTGAATACGTCGTACAAATCGGCGAACATTGAAGTTTGATTTCCGCGGTTTTTGATTATTTTGCGTCTCTGCGCGCCATCGTACCGTTTACGCTCGGCTGTTTTGATTCTCAACAGTTTCTCCGACGAAGAGACGTCCGCACTTAACCGACTCCCCGTCTCGCCGCCCTCGTGTTTCTCACGATCCGTGTGGAACGTTGTTGGATGCGCGCCATTTTCGTCAGACTCAGATAGGCCCGTTTTGTCGAATTTGTTGTTGCGCGACAACTGTGCAACATTTGCCGCGCCCTCTTTGCCGGCGGACATTATCATAACCTGCGGAGTGCTCATCGCCGTCGTGTGATCTTTCAAACACTGTTGAAGTATGTGCAGGAAGAATAAAAACGCCAGAAGCGTTAGAGCCGACATCGCGGCGTTTCCCTTGTGACTGCCGCTGGTATAGTGGCTGTAAACAAATGAAATCTGTCCATTTTATTGCGGAGTTCGAATTGAACTTGCATGTTTAAACGGAGACGCGTTTGCGTTGGATTAAAATTAGAATTGAAATAGAAAAATATAGAGCTGCTTATATAGCGTTTGCGTTGGTTTAAAACTAGAGTTGATGTAGAAAAATATGTAGGATTCTCAATCATTTCTCTGGCCGTGTGATGAAGTGATTTTATTTACGTGCTTTGCATGTTCCTAGCGTTTACTTTGGCAATGTTTACTTACTGTTTGGTAGAAATAGTGTGTCCATGGGGTGGAGCAGAGGGTTCGTAAGCGTAAAATAGTTGTTGATCCTGCATAGGGGCTGTATACTCTGCATACCTGTAAAAATGTTTGTGTTCGATCCGTTTGGTAATATAGTTTTATTTATAATGACTCGAAACGCGTTTTTGACTGAGTTTTTTATTTATATTACGAAACAAAGTACATTTTGAAATATCTACCTTATATTTTGGACTTTTGATCAAGAATTAAGGTCTAATACATGGTTTACGTATTTCACCAGACAACTTTATTCACCAGACATACATCAATCGACTTTTTTTTATTTTATTTACCGATTTCAACGATGTAATTAAAAAAAAATACTCCATGTGTGATTCACTACGTGTTTGCTTTCCAGCGTCGATATGTACAAGTTGAGTCGAAAGACGACGGGATAAGAATATTATCGTGATGTTGGTGTTACGTTGCCACGTACGTGTACAATAAATGTAATACGTTATTTTATTCGCGTTTAAGTTGTTCTATCGCGAAGCGGAGCTGTATTCAGGTTTGAAGTGCAACGGTGCCATTGATATGTGGGCAAAGCGATGTAATATCTTAAATCTCTATGACGACTACGGCGCAGGGTCAGTATAATCAAGTTCCGTATGACACTGGATAGACGTCACTTACCGTCAGGCGCACACTGGTCGTCTCGTCACTTCTAAAAAAATACTACGATGTTAACCCCTTGAACGGAAATGACGAGTCCAGCTCGTCATGAACTTTTTGAATGCTAATTATGTACTTATATGTATATACTTATAAGTATATAAACATATAAATGTGTGAAACAAATGTTATTTTTAATAATAACAAATTATTTGAGCAACAAAACCGTATGTTTCTATATCAATCCCTCACCTTAAAACTAAGAAGATTAAATCATCTGCCAGAGCAGTGCTGTCTGAAAATAAATTGTCGTTCAAGGAGTTAATAGAACTTTGTTGAACGTAGTCCGGATACCGGTTCGTATGTCATCAGCATTTTTCAACAATATTAGATTCGCGCAGCAGCCTTTGTGAAATATTCTGGCTCGTACGAGGAAATAACTACACTATAATTACTACTAAAATATAAGTATATATAAATTTCACTTGGGTATTTTGTCGGCTGAATGAATGAGGTAACTGTTGTCCAGGCCTTAACGCAACTGCAACCTCGCGAGTGTTGTTGATATCCATGGTTACTTGACATTGGGTCAATTATGTGTAAGTAATGTCACTTCGTAAGTCGTTTCGTCTAACTTATTACTGTTTGTTAGCATAATACTTCCTTGCTTCTTGATATAATTTAACCTATTTTTAAAATACAATAAAACCTATTATAAGTAGCTCACTACAAAGTACAATGTCCTTATTTATTTCTTTTATCGCGTCTTTTTTTTTCGTACAGTCTGAGTTAAAATAAACCATTTATAAGTTGAAGACCAAAAGATATTCGATGTCAATAAACAATTAAAACAAATATCTTAAATTTAACCGTGACCTGTATTAATGCAAGAAATTTACCTCTCATTGAATTGTTTGTTATCCAAGCCCATTCGGGAAAGTAGGTTTTCTAAAGCCATCACGTTTGTCACTCACGTTGCGAAGGCCAGGGGTTTACTGAAGACATAGATCTTGCATCTCTCCATGTACTGGTACTATTATCGCGCTCTACTAAGTTTTGCTCAATTATGCCACGCGCAGCGATAACGGTATTTTATTTATTTCCCCTCTTTTTTTTACCTTTTTTCCCTTTTTTACTTTTATTTTATTTACAAGAAAGAAAAAAAAAGGTTTGGTAATGGTTTGGATTTCAAGACTAGTCATCTTGATACTAAATGTGAAATATTTTTTGACCCATATAATGTTTTTACGGCTATGCGGTTGAACTTCTTATAATAACGAAAGCTTTTTGTACTTATATTAACTATGAAAGCAAGTTAATTCTGATTTGGTAATGAAAGAAAAAAAAAACGAAATATCTGTTTAATATTTTATTTAACAATCACAACAATCACACAAGGACGTCCTCAAACATTCAATAATCACAAAAATATACACATACCTAATATTTATAACTAAACTACGAGGTGATATAACCAACGGTTGGTATCACGCTATATTAAATTTTACATCAGTCGTTATTTCAAAATTGGCGAAATCACTGGGTTTTTATCAATCACTATTGATTTTGGATAATTTGCCGGACGGAATTTACGATGCTTTAGCCTCTTAATACTTTGTAATGTCTATGTATTAACCTATGGAATAAGTTAAATAAATAATAAATTAAATACTTATTAGAACACATTTCATGATGACGTGCTTATTAATGTGCGATGGGATAACTTGCACAATATTATAAAATGTCACTTGAATTATTTTTTTTTTACTTGCCATGTTACTAAATTAGTTTGTTCCAATTTGGCACGTGGCGTTCGACTAACGTTAGGTTCCGGGAATATTTTTGACGTTTTCGACCTTTTTAGTTCCTTTTGCCAAAGCGTTCGTTTTTTCGGGATTTTGGCAGTATGTTGGGTGTTTAAACGCAATGACGGATTTAAACTTCGTTACATTCGAGATACAGTTGACGGCAGTCGATCCCCGAGCGACCTCGGCGGCCAGCTTCATAGAAATCATCAAAAGTGCCACCGGATTGTCTCTCTAGGACGAAACTAGCTGCATATCTGAAGGTAAAGACATTTTTGTAAATCTTATCAATTCGCAAACGAATGCTTGTTAATTTAGTTACTGGCTTCAAATTTGTATAAATTGACATTAAGCCGATCGAGTTGAATTTAAAATATTTTTAATAGAGGAATTTAACTCACGTTCCAAGCTGACAGAAGATACTTTTCGGTCCGATGTCGGAAGAGCACTCGTTGTTGGCATCGCATACGTATTTCTGTAGGCATTTGTCGTCGTTAGTTCCGAAGGACCTCACGTAGGTCTTGAGCATGGATATACCAGCGACGGCCGCATCGCTGACGGAATCCTTACGGCCCATAGATCGCGCGGTGAGCGACCGATGTGAGAATGAGGTCTTAAGGGCATCCAAAAGATTCACGACGATACTGATAAACTGAAACGCGAACAATGTATTAGTAATGCCCAACAAGCGAAGGAAAGGGGAAGGTATTTTATGGATTTGAGAAATTTGAACGTAATGTACAAGCAAATATGTGTAAAATAAATTATAATTTATGTAGACCACGTAAAACTTTCATGGGCCTTTTACATCCACTGTACGCGGTGTAAAAGTATCAGAAAATGGAAAACACTTTTTGTTGTAAAATAATTGTTAATGTATTATTATAATTACTTTTTTTTTGTTTCATTAAGAATTGAACTTTGAATACTTTAAGACTAATTCAGGCGTGCTTATGTTTTGTTTTGCCAACAACATGTTTGTAATTTAGTGAGGGCAAATGACGGGGGGGAAAGGAAGGGTGTGTAGCGTACCTCTCCAGCTTGCTTTGCCATCGAGGCGACTTGGTCGGGGTCTTTTGCACCGAGCACCGTCGAAAGAACCGCAGCCAATATACCCTGAAGCAAGCGAGAAGCAATACCGTCTCCATAACCGAATTTTACTATGTACATTTGCCGAATCGGAAGTACCTCAAGGAAATCGAAATATTTTTTGCAAGCTTTATCTGACTATTAAAAACTTCCTTCCTTGTGATAGTCCCGGAACGGATCGGTCGCAGTTACTGTATAGCTCCCTACCAACTACAAAAATCTAAACCGCTAAATACAGGTGAGGGAATGCTTTATAGGTGGTATTTTACATTATTGGTTTGGTTTGTCTGTTCTTTTTTCTTTATATCTACAAAATTTGTTAGTCATCCACTAAGGTAATTATTTCCGTGGTGTATATATTACTAGAATAACGTATCAAATTTGTACAAGTTACTACTGCTTCATGTGTCAATGTGTGCGTTTAGTTTAATGCGGCATGGTACCTGCATGGGCGACGAGGAGTCAACTTTGTCGATACCGTCGACTTGTGCACCTCCCCCTAATACGGCTGTTAAAATTTTTAGGCCCATAGATAACAGATTAGCCCAGGGTGAAGAAGAAGCCGGCTCCGTGTCAATGCTGTCACTCTTATTGGGGCTGGTGCCGCCTGGATTGAATATCATTTGCATTATCATGCCTGAAAATAAGATAAAGTTATTTGAATATCTATATATATTTATTTGAAAGTTGATTGCATACTTGATTATACCAAACGTGCGTTGTGTATAGCTTCAAATCATACCATGATCAAAAATGAATAAATTGCGTTGGTTTCCGTTCGTATGTGCATTTAGTGTAATCGATAATACTTTTAGCAATTTTGAAAACATTATCTAACTCACCTAACATATTAGACCAAGAGAATCCACCATCAGATATTGAATTTGTTTGCGTGTCATCAATGTCGTCGATGACTTTCTTGAGAGCGTTTGGTTTCTCGGCGTATTTCCTTTCTTGGCCTAATTGCTCTTGTGGCGAAGGCAAAGAGTTACTGTAGTACACTGGATTTTGTGTCCGTACGTTGCTTGTTGCCTGCAAGCGACATGTGGTCTTATAATGCGCAAAGTAAATAATGCACTATTCAGGGATATTTTGACTTTGATTTTGACTAACACACAAATTTTACTTATCGTTTTATTTTAATTAACCGGTCTAATTGATGAGAAAATTTAAAAGAACGATGTTTTATAAGATTTGACGCCATAGAGAATGAAATGTTAAATGATAAATAATATTGATAGTGATTAAGTTGTCTTTGTTTCGTTGGCATAGTAAGATGTGTATTATATGTACCCTTGATATAAGAGGAGTCTGTTGCTGAGGATACGCGATCGTGTGTAGCACCATCGATGAGCTGATGAGGGCCAAGAGAGCCCACCCGGTGAACTTTTGCTGCATCCTATAACGGAGAAATCAACGTAAGTAAGGTAATGGAATGAGAATAAAAGATGTTTAAATACTTACTACTTATTTTGTCCCATCGCGCCGCGTTACTGGATGCCGATTAGAAAGTATTCTGACGAGTGATTCGCGTGGTTTGATGGCTCGTTTGGAGTGGTTCGTAGAAAGTGACTCCTAAGCCACCATTCCAATGGATTTTTACGTGATGTCGAGTCTGATTAATCGAGTAATATTAATGTGTTGTTGAACTTGACGATCCTTAGTATATTTTGTAACGTCCAAATTATTTAAAGAATGAAGTGAAAATATGTTAAGCAAACATCAACCTCGTGAATGCAAAGGGACGTGTTCTCGTAGGTTAAATAATATAAATTATATAACGCGATACCATCGTATTTAAATTCGATTAATGCATTTACATTTCGCTTAATATCTGGTTTCATGCTAGATATATTTCCGCACTGTTAAAAGCGTTTATCTTTTTAATAACTTTTTTTGGGCGTTTATTTTAAGACGCCACGCGCGATGTGGTTAGTGGTCCACATTTATCCGGTATGGAAGTGTGCTATCGGCGTTCGACCACCTCCAATCTAACGGGTGACCCGGTCACCGTTAACTGTTGTTCGGTCACCACCATCCACCTGCGTTAATAGACGTTAGTTGCATAAATTGGTGTAAATATGCAACGCGACATACCGGCGTGCCGGTTTACTTTCTTTCACCCACGTTTATTTACTTGTTACCTTTAATATATTTTTTTTTCGGTTTTAAAACGTAAGAGAGACATGTTGACATTTTCAGTATGTGTTTGTTGTTGTGTCGTATTTTCGTTAATCGAGTGTCATGACAGACTTTCACTAGAATGCCTGTTTTTTTATCTCTCATATTTTTTTATTAATTCGCCCATTGTCACATTCTAATACAACATTTACAGTTAAAATACAAATAACAGTAACACATTAGAGGACACCATTGTGTCAAGTTCGTATTCCCCGTGAGATTCCCTTCGGTGAAATTAGTTACGGCAATATTATAAAGCTGCGCTTGCAAAGTAAATGCAAAGTAAAAGCGACCAAATATGTGTTGTTTCTAGAAGCAGCGATGCTCAGTTGTCTCGTAGTGCGGTCTATTTTGTACAAAGAATGTCACGCAGTTACGCCTCGTGCGGTCTCACCTTAATGTTTTATGTATGCTTCGTTGGATTTATGTGGACTGTTATGTGTTCTAGTGTTATTCAAACGTCTCGCCAGCCAGAATGCCGTATTTGTTTGAAGACTAAATGTAAACGTGTATCTGAACCGCCATCTTGGCAACACACTTCGGTGAAAGCTGGAAAAGCGCGGGAGAGTCGTCTCGGGTGTTTTATAACTTTTACGTTGACAATACAATGAGCATTTTATTGTCAGCAGTTATCGTTTACGCTTTGTTCGATCTCTACGGACCGCAGGGGTAATATATTCATTACAATTGAACGTAGTGTCATTGGCATAGACCCTATGACCTACCAATGTTACTGATTAGTGTCACAGAGATTTGAAATTTCGCAGGAACGTTTCAGTAGTGTGAAACGCTACTTAGTTCTTTATTACCAGCAATTTGTTATATTGTATATATATTACTGTTTAATTTTATAATTAGAAGACTATGTAAGGAAAACTTCTTTTTACTCTTAAATGGTAATTAAAATTTCTTGTAAATACCAAATGTTGAAAACGAAATATGAAATATTTACTTTAAGTTTAATATATGCAGATCATTTAAGTGGCCTGTAATGTAGTGGTTAGGACTCCTGACTGCAAAGCCAAAGTTCGTGGGATTGATTCCCACCCAGGGAATATTATTTGTGCGATGAGCAGAAGTGTTAGTTCTGTGTCTGGATGTTAAATATCTATATAAATATTCGTTTAAAATATATAATTATCTCTGTCAGATGTCTGATCTCCATAGTACAGGCTCTGCCTGGTTTGAGTTCGGATGGCCGTGTATTCCTTGATATTTATATTTATTTATTATAAAAAATGTGAACGAACGAAAAAGTAACAGAAAAAATTTGCTGCCTCAAATAAAAGGGAAATACTTTTTTTTTAATTCATCTTATTTAAGTAGCTGCCTACAATTAAAAGCGACGTTAGCACGAACTGGCACGTATAATTATGTCGTCTATTAAGGCAGAACGGCATAATAGTGAGCGCGGTTGGAGTGAGGCGCGGTGGGTGAAAGCAGCTCGTCTATCGGCCGAGCCGTGTGCGGCGCTGCCACTGCCTTGCGAGGTTGACTTTTCGGAGCGAGTGGAATGGAGCCGCTATTACCGCCTACCTCTACCTCTCTACCCAAACCGCCACTGACCGCTTTCATCGGAAATTCGCGCGCGGAAAGATTCTGTTTTCGCTCTCCCGTTTATTCCTTTTTTGAATTGAAATGGAAAGTTGAGATCGAAGAGTAAGGTAAATTTGTATTCTTGACTTCTTAGACGGGTTTTTAGACTGTGAATTTTTAAAGGGAGAAGAATTTGATTTTTCGTTAGTTCGTTTAACCGCAGTTTCTATTTTGAAAAGTTAAGATACTCGTTATCGCTTTACACGAAGATTTTTTTATGTTACTTTTTAGCCAATTCCTCAATTGAAAATTTGCCGATGGTAACTTTCTTTAATTGGTGACAAAATTGAAATAGCGTTGTCCATCATGCACAAATAGATTTCAGTCCACGTACCGTAAATTTGTAGTATTCGCGTAAACATTTGTTTTAATCAATTACTTTTCTAGGTTATTAATTATTTGTATTAGTTAACACGCTTTAGAGTTTCGGTTTTCCTTAGCCCGTTTCCCGCCACTTCGCCACTCTTAGGAAATGGAGTTGAAAAATATACATAAATCAAAAAAGTTGAAAAATATACATAAAATTTCATATCTTAAATACAGCGTCTGATCAAATTTACCTGTCCGTAACCTATGCGTTGACCAGAATTTATCCGTTCTAAAATATTTTTATGGTTTAACAATCGATTATTGGTTTCAATGCTATTAAGCCCGTTGTCACGCGGTTCCTTTTTTTTAAACCGAAAAGTTGGATAAAATATTTACGTGAATGTTTCTTTTTGTTGGTTTTTTAGGCCACTTTTAGCTCGCTCACCGACCGGTCCGGCTGCGATCCGCTTTCTAAAGCCGCGCAGGTCCGCGATAGTGCGTGCATCACACGCGGATATGAGCGTCTGAATGATGTTACGTATCCAAATATAATGAATTAGGACGACAACACTTTCATCATTACTAAATTGTTTCCATTGCAAGAGCGAATTGATTTCGAAAGTTGTAAAAAGCTCATTTTGGCCTTAGTCAACATGTGACATGTCTCGAGATGACCACAGGACAAATTGCATATGTCCATGTTTTTTATTATCAAAAAATAATTGATTACTACTAAATAAAACTTGACAAAACTACTATAGTTTTATGCTTCATGCGTTTTGTTCTTATTAGTTGTATAAAGCAACACTCACGTTAGTCGTTTGTGAGAGATGTTTTTATCATTTTCATCGACGTTAACAGAATTAGTATCAACGGACGTTATAAGATGGCCGCGATTCAGCAAAGTGCATGTCTTACGCACCGTTAACGTCGACTCTATGTGGACCAAACGGTACCCACGGATGCACTCAATTGTGTTTAATTCACATCGCGTTTTGCGTTTTACTATAATTTATCGCGTGAAGTACTTATCGAATTGTGTTTTTGAAAGAATCTCCGTTCGAAGAACAAAAAAAATTCGTTAACAAAAATAATAGTTACATGAAATTACACATCGCAACAAACAGACCTGTCGTTGAATGAGTTATGTCGCTGTCATTTGACCGCTTAAATTATATTGGTTACTCAACACCGGCCGGTGAATGACTAGATTCCTCTCGTCGCGTCACAACTTTCACTTTAAACTTTTTGGACATGAAAGGAGTGACTCAAAGCCGTTCCGTTCACGACGCTCGAAATCAGGGAGTTGATGTCGGAGGTTTCGAAAGTGTAAGTGGGATAGTATTTATTATTCTGTTTGTTCATATCTATAACATATTAGAAAATACTAAAATAAATGTTGGATATAACACGATAATCGGTTCATATACATTTGATCACAAGCATTTTCACATCAAAATTGTATCTCTAACTACTGGGAGAAAAGAAATAAATTTAAATACCCATCGCAAAATAAAATTCTATTCGTAGATTTAAGCTTTATGTTTTTTCACCGAATCGCGTTTGATAATCAATGTATACAGCTTGTTGGTAGCAGTGTGTAGCTTGTTAGTGCATGTGATTTTCGCATAAATTGCAATAACAAGAATCGATTATTAAACAGACGGCAATTATTCATTGCAAATTTTTGCGGACGTCGATACACATGGCAAATATGCTAGAAATTGCGGTAGGACGGTCGGAATGACACGCGAGAGGTTTGTTGACTATTTCGATGACAACTTTCTTCGCGCTTTCAATAACGAGGCTTGTAATTAAGAACTCTCACATAAAGACACCCAACGGATGCGTTCCAACTTTTCCTCAATAGCTCAATAGTCATTTGAGTCTCACTCGTGACATTGACTCCGATGTTTAAAATTGAGATGCCAACGAAGATTTTTTAATTAACATTAGTAGAATTTTAGGAATGAAAACTGCTTAGAAATATTTCGAAGTATTTATTGAGTTGTATAATAAACCATAATTGAGTTGTATAACAAAGTCCATAGCTAGCTAAAAATAACACACGTTAATAAATTACAAGGTTATTACTTGAGAGGTTTTCACAAAAATGCCTTGCCTTACTTTTCGACCCTTAAAAATACTGCCCTAAAAGCAGCCTTTGTAATGTTTTATTTTACTTTGTTTATATTTTATTGAAAATTAATATCTTACTATGATTGGGAAGTTGTTGTTGAATATCGCTTGTTATTGAATATTTTGTCTCGCTCTATTAACGGAATGGGGCAATTAACTTAGTAAACCGTAAGATTTAAAAGCAGCCGCCGTTCCGATACAGACATCGGCAAAATTCTTAATTCGCGTGCCATCTTTTAATCATGAAATACTGTTAATGATTATAAAGGTTGTCTTTTAGATGACATGTATAAACGACAAGAATTACATTATTTTGTTACTTATGGATCTTATTACTGGGTTATTTTAGAAAGCTTTCCTCAGCTCTATTGTTTATCTGGGCCAACATGTTAATCAAGCCAAGCTATGGTTTGAAAGACAGCTTGATTAATGAGCATAGAAATATGGTACCATAGTTTTAATTTTTCCGATTACAACAGTGCTGCTACAGTGCTGTTACGGGCAAGTGCGTTAATTATTAGATACACGAGGAATATCAGCCAAAGATCTTGCAGGCATTTTTTTAATTGAGAGAAGCGGTTGGGCTCCGGCCTCCTCTCCAACCCACGAATTAAACGTAAAAAAATAATTTAAAATTATAACGGTTTTCTAAAACCCATGGAGCTTTGCTGAAGAAGCAATTCTACCGCTAAAATTTCAAATAGATATTGAGATAATAGTAAGTTAAACTGAATTATATATTTTGTTATGTAGCTTGTCGAATTTAGGTTTAAAGGATATTGTTTTCTTCGCATTTTAGAAAGTGAAGGTTCATATTTGCATGTGTATGGCGAACGACAAGCCGAAACATCGCCGAAGACAACAGAAATTCCGTGAAATATTCGTGACTGATTCAAGGCGTTATGACATTGTTTGTGTATAATGTATAATATTTTTGGTTTTACTTTTAACGTTGACTTACAAAAGCTTACAACATTTGCATAAGGTATTTTATATATGTTGATGAATGCAGAAAATGCATATCAAGTAGTTTAGCTCTCCACTTACATGTCACCTGTTCGACTTATATTTTCTTCAAACTGTGATTCACGATTATAAAATACATGATCCAGTTTTGATCACATATTTTAATTCTGTTTTTCCATTAATAAATAAACCTTTTTCGTCACAGTGTGAAGAAACATAAAGATAATAAACCTTTTGACACCTCAATAAATTTAAAGCAAACATCTCGTAAGTATAAAGCAGTGGTCAATAAAAAATCACGAAATATTTTCTGCTAAAAGCAGAAAATTTAATAAAACCTGTCGGATTCAATATATTTAAAAGAAAAAGGCAATGAACTTGTGGTTAACGCGCCGGTGAAAGTATCCATCGTGATATTGTTTTAAAATACATTTAATATCTGCTACGAAACGTCAGTTAACTTCGTAATACTAATATTTGCTCGTGTATTTTCTTTAAAACCATAAAAATTGCGTTGGACTCTGATAAATAGTAAATTATTTCGTTGCGTCATGATTTTCTCTTGTAATACTACATTCAAGATGTGCATTTGATATCTTTCTTAAAACTTCACTTTCTCAAACCATTTCGAAAACCTTAATCGTTTGATTGATGCCAACATAAAAAATGTCCACGTTGTTATTAAAGAGAAAGTTGTTTACTTTCGTCTCGGCGCGCGGAACCACGCAGATGGAGTAAAGCGAACCCGGTCATCGCGCGGGAAACGGGAACGTGAAATATCAATAAAAAGATGTTCGCTTGTTTAAACTTTGACTTAATTATCGACACGAACAGGTAGTTATGGAGCTATATATCTGACATTCCGGTAACTTTCACCAAGGGCTTGTGTTCGTAGGGCCACCACGCTGACGGTGTTAACAAGACCGCTTCTAAAAATCAACGCTTACCTTATCTCTCTTTTGGAGCTGGTATCACTAAATCACTGTACACTGATAGTTATCTTCAACGGGGTTGCCAGAGCGTCACTGGTGAAAGTGCGTGTTGCTTGTGCGGCTGTTCAACTTGCAATGGCCGATGCGACTTGAACTTCACATATATATAGGATGACCCAGTTACCGTGGCCACGGTTAACTGTGCTGTCCGTCTGTCCGCGTCCCCAACCTGTTCCCCATCCCGTTCGATCTGTCCCATCCCGACCCGACCTCGGACCTTGTCAAGGACAGTCATTTCTTGGTTAAATAAAATACAGGTTGTTTTTCTTTTCCTATTAGTTGTTTTTAAATGACGCGTCTTTGTTGTTACAGGTAGACGTCCGATGATCACAGATTATTGAGGTAAACGGTAATTAATGGTATGTTTTTTATTTTTCAGTACATCTATGTTGTCATACAATATTAATTTCGCCTAAATTTTTTACGGTTTTACTGAAAATTGTAATTAATTTTTGATTTTTCAATATGCAGGTTTCCTCGCAATGCTTTCCTTCACCGTCGGTAAATAAGCACTTAAAGTTGTCATTTGTAAGCACTTAAAATTGCTGTGATTAATTAATAACTATCAATTATTTTAGTAGGCCATTGTATTGCTTATTATGCTTTGATAAAGACTCCTTCCCACGCAGTGGCGTAGCTAGGTGACCTAAGGTCCTGGGGCAAATAAAACATGGGGCCCCACTGCTATCTAAAATCAAATAAAATTGACCAGTACAAAAAAAATATTGACATAAGCTTATTTACTCCTGATACAACATTAACTTTTTAACCATTCTCGAAAAAAAATCTTGACTCGAGTTGACAATCGCGAATCACAAAAACGCCCATTGATTAATAATAATACGCACATATTGATATCCGTCAAATTGATAACACTGTCAACCCCCAGAAATAATTTCCCTTTCTATAACTTTGAATTTGATTTGGTTGAATTCCCTTGCCTTCGTGTTGCCATAATTAAAGTCGTGTTGCTAAAATGTGAGAAATTTTCAAATTCGATTCGATTTTCGATTCGATTGAGATTTTCTAGTAAGGATTCGAGGGCCCCCTGAGCTTGAGGGCCCCGGGGCACTGCCCCGCCTAGCCCCTTAGTAGATACGCTACTGCTTATAAGGTTCATATGTCAACAATAATCTACTTCGTTAATTAATAAATACCTATTGTGAAATATTGTTAAACATATGAAATGCAATAAATGATTGAGTATTGAGTATTGAGGACTCTCAAGAAAGCCTCTTTTATCGATTTCAACCAGTAAGCTTCGCTAAGTAGATCGCAAGTTATTTACTATTTTTCCTTACACGTACCATATTACTGCGCAATCTCTCACATAACCAGATTTCGAAAACTCTTCGCTACGAGATGTGAGAAGGTAAATCTATTTACTAAGCAATTTTGCTGACGAATTTACCTTCAAATCCGAACACATTGATGCCAGCGTTACTGCTTGGTATATGCAATAGTAGAATCTCTTGAAATGCTCTTACCATTCCAGGCAGACTGCAAGTCTTACCACTGAAAAAGTCGTATAAAAGTTTCCTCGACATATAAGTAATTTATTTTCACTTAAATTTTCATTTAAAAATAAAGTAAGTAAATTATTTTTACATTTAAATTGACTTTTCACGCCGAGCGTACGTAATAAAATCACCATTGAACGTTCTTGGAAACGCTCGTAAATATATTTCAGCAATTGCCTGTATTGGGTGCGTGTTATAATTTATTCTTAATTTAACGCTCCGAAGCAATGAGAAGTCGTATCATTTCAAGATATTAAATAACATCGAAGATGGAACCAATCATGACACCACCTTTTAATAAATTAAAAATTTGGACAAAAATAAGTTTTGCTCTTAACAATTTCAACCTTACGCGTTTTTTTCTTTGTTTGAATTATTGAATTTGATTATATATTAAAATGTTAATATAATAATAATAATATCGATATCGCATGTGTTATGTTAAAGTTGTGAATGTAATTTGATTTTTTTTTGTTGTCCGAAAAAATATCTAGAAAATTGAAACTAGATCTTTGTATAGTTTGGTACAGTTTATGTATCCGAATTTCCAATATATAATGAACAATGTTTACGTTAGCCGTGTCTAAACATTGTTCCCTTGACCCCACAGAACATCGACAAATAATAGAGTTAAACGCATTCTAATTGGCTTTCAGCGCCATCTTGTAAATATAATATAAAATTTGTGGTACGAACGTTTGTATGTTAACGTAGGTACGTCGTGTATATTAAGGCTGTTGATATTTTTTAAAATATCGGATTTTCGATATATCGATATTTTTAAATATATCAATATCGGAGTTTGATAT